>JAJLZC010000017.1:0-215387 GCA_030572015.1 Yamadazyma kitorensis | reverse complement strand
GTCGTAATTCTCTTAAAAGTCTCTTCAAGGTATTCCTATCTATCCAACTTAACTGCTGACAAGTAGTTCTATACTTTGAAAACAAATTTTAGTAGGAATACTGGCTGCTAGCCTAAGAGTATGAAAGATTCCGTATGGGGTTTCACGCTTTTTGTAGATATAACTTTTCCAAAAAAAACCCCATCATTCCACCTTTGTAAACTACAGCTGTCTTGCCTTCGTATCTTTGACTGTTTCAGCTACGATGTATTTCATATACCTTCCGACTGCCCCCTCATTTCTTGCTATTCTAATACTGTGTCCAACTCGCACTTGCTTGTACTATGTTGATTTGGCTGCAAAACTACCAGAGTCATTTCCTTTTCAAATTCGCAGCTTTTATTTTTCAATACATTTTAACTACCTATTACATACAGTTAATCCCAAAAACAATTCATAGCTCTACTAACAAACTTTTGTCACAGAGACGTTAATTTTGTACACCGAAGTGAATGTAATTTCGCTCTCTATTATATAAAATTCGTAACCAAAAAATGAAGATAAACCAGAATTTTTGACTAGAAGTTATTGTATTTATTCTTTTCAAGATGGAGAAGCCTTTTTTCAATTCCCCGTGCTCCATTATTATACAGGATATCTAATCCTGAAATCAGTTCACACCTTTATGATTAGGAATATGTAGGTGAGACATTTAGATCAATAATTTGATTTTCGTCAGTATAAAATTATTTTGCAGCCACTTTTTCTCCAGAATAAAGATGACTTTGGTAGGAGTAGAATTTAAGTCAATAATGAATATAATAACAATTTATCCTCAATCAGAAAAAGTAAATATCTTAACAACCAGGTACATTACAACACCGGTACTAAAGAACAAATATGTATCATATATTATCTAGTTAATCACTCCATCTTGTATATGTGAAATCAAACTGGTATCAAGAGCTAAGAGTCTCTCTTCTAATGTTGGATGATCTTCAGAATAAAGTAAATAAACCCAATCTTTACCTGTAGCAGATAAATTACTCTTCTCAAGACTGATGAGAGCTTTACCCATTTCTTCTTTAGAGCCCAAGTTAGCAATAAATGTATCGGCATCAAATTCCATCTTCCTGATAATAATATTATTGATAAAATTAGTAAATATATTCACCAACAGGGCAATTCCGAAAAATAATAAAACTCCTACATAGAACGGTTGTGAAACAAACCCAAATTGCTGGTATAAGGATTCATCATCATGTATAAATGAAAACAAATAAAAGTTTACTGACACTACACTTTGCAGCAATAAGAATTGTTTCCAGAGATCATTCCATTTCCAGTGCCCTAATTCATGACCAACTACCGCTACAATTTGATCAATAGGAAAATCTTTGACGAGAACATCGAATAAAATGATTTTCTTTGACCAAGCTAACCCAATTAACATAGCGTTAGAATGACCAGTCTTTTGCGATTGGTCAGCTATTAAGATTTCATCTAATGGAAATTTATGTGAAACCGTTAACTTTTCAATAGCTTCTTTGAGCTCTTTATCTTCTAAAGGTTTCATACTGAACATAAATGGTAGAATAATATTTGGAATAATTGTAAAAACAAACAAGAGCGCAACAAAGGAAACTATTTGTGTTATCAATAAAAATGAATCTCCTACATATTGCACGATTACAGTTAATAGTCCAAAAAACCCGACTCTAAGTATGATTTCAAGTATATAACCTTTCATAGTATCAATTATAAAGGTTTTTAAAGTATAGTTATTGAATCCATATTTCTCTTCCACCACGAAAACGTTATAAGCGGCAAATAATCTTTCTTGGATATTATCCATACTGAATTGAAGTATCATGAACATTAAGGAGATGAAAAGTTCACCTTTCACTCCATAAGTCCCCAATATTATCTCACTTATATACCATATCTTCAGGTAAATATTATATTCAGCCAATACAAGGGTAATTACAAGGCCAATTATCCTCTTAGTTATCTTAAGTCTAATACGTTCCTTTTCATAATCAGTTGATTGTTTAGTGGTGACCTCATCGACCAAAGTTGTCATAAGCTTTGAAGTAGGCCTTCCAAGGTACCGATATTGTCTGTTTAAAACATAACATTCCCATAAATTATATAATACGGTAGAGATGATATAAATTGCTTTCCAGTCTTTTGTCATTGACGCTTAACCGATAAAAACTTTTAATAATGAAAAAGGACGGGTTTAAATATAAAATTTTAATAAGGATAGAATTTTGACTTTTAGGTTGCAAGGTGGTTAGATAACAAACTTATGGTGTCAAATACCCATTAAAGGCAACTTTAGCCTTCGCGGGTTCAAAAAGCTCTACTTCAATCTTAGATTATAGCCACCGTCACCCAGTGAATAAAATGAGACAATACTATTAAAAAAAATGAGGAAGCTTCATGATTATAAAACAACAGCTTGTGGCTATTAAGATCAAGAAACCTCAAGTTCTTCTGTTTGTACCCAAAGAACGTACCATAATTAGATGCTACATATAGACTTTAAAGTCTTGTAAATGTCATTCAACCTTCTGCCATGCACCAGAATGGATAAGCTTGACAAGAAGAAAAACTATGATTTTGAACTCTATTAAATGAAAGAGTTCGAGACTTAATTATTCGACCGGAATCAATCGAGCCGATTGGTTTATTCGACCAGGAAGGTTCATTCATATAACAAAATTGCAGCATATGATTTGGAGTCAAAAATACGGTAGAACTTGGATTTTTTAATATAAATAAACTAGTTGAAATGTACTATTAAATATACCATATATAGTAAATAACTCAGTTTATTAAAGTATTATAACATTCACTTCAGGCTCACTTTATGGCTCTGTAACCTATCTATCCAGCAGAAGATTTGTGACACTAATAATTCATTGTGGGATACAGAAAGGATAAACAAACAGTCTCCAACAAATTGTTTTTTATCACTAAATGATAGCAGCTGACTACTGTTAACATTAAAAAAAACTCACAATAGCTATACAAAACACTTACTTATACAACTCCTTAAGACTCTTAAATAATTTACCCATCGAAAACAAACCTTTGAAAGCCATAAGGAGAACAGATCTAGGCACAATCCTATCTAAATAATAAGTAATTGTAGCACCAGTACCCCTGTAATAGTTGATTTTTCCAATTTTCAGGTGTTCAAAATCTTTTACAACTTTATCAGCAAATACTGAAGGTTTCATTGCGCTTGGCTCTTTAAAAACGGCTTCCCTTTTTTCAATAAATTCTTTGAATCCATCAACCTCATAAAGTGAATTTTCAATTCCAACTCTTTCAACACTCATACCAGTTTTCATACCACCTCCCACAATATTTATAACTTTCACATTGAATGGTTCTAGTTCAAAGGCCAATGTATTAATATAGGCAGCAAGAGCTGCTTTACTACTTGAATAGATTCCTGCAAATGGCATTGGGACAAGTGCAGATACAGATCCAGTAAAGCCAATAGTACCTTTGGTCTTAATTACGAATGGAATTAATTCTCTAACTAGTCTAATAGGAGCAAAAACATTAACATCAAAAGTATAGGAAACAATTTCATCTGTAGCCTCAATTGAAGCTTCTGAACATAAATAACCAGCATTGCTATATAAATATTTAATCTCCCCATTATATTTGGTTTCAATCAATCTCTTTAAGCTCGCAATACTTTCAGGGGATGTAACATCTAATTGAATGATATTAACACCGTAGTCTTCTAATTCTTTCATTTTTTCTAACCTTCTAGCTCCAGCGATAACCGTATAACCCTTCTCAGCAAATGCAATGGCACTTGCAAAACCAACCCCAGATGAACATCCAGTAATAACAACAACTTTACTCATTCTTTCACCAATTAACTAACTTGAATTTTACAACTTTTCAAAACTTTTGCCATCCCTTATATCATTTAAAATTATGAAGCAGTCATTTTTCCGCCTCAAGGTTTTTTGTTAGCTCTAAACTTAAAAGGGCGGTGGCGGGGATAGTATTTTTTCATTTAGGTTGATTGGAGATTCGTATTTTGGATATTTTTTTGACATTTCCTTTTCTTCACTTGAGACAAAGTCAAAATTCATATTTTCTCAAAATCAGACACAAATGAAAATGTATCTTTCTCTAGTGTTTGTAGTAGATAAACAAACGACTCCCACTAATTTGCAGCCAAATGTCCATCCAGAAATCAAAACGAGATAAAGTAATATTTCTACAGGTTTGCTTACAAGCTCTGCCGATTTGAGTCATATGCATTTGCTTCTACTGACTTATTATACTTAGTTCAATTACCGAATTGAACCTCAGTTTAAATTCTAGCAACTGGACCTCCAGGTGAATTCTCATTCCTAGCTGTCAAAACTTCACAACCATCTTCTGTAACCACCAACATATGCTCGAATTGTGCAGAATACTTTCCGTCTTGAGTGGTCGCAGTCCAATCATCTGGCCATGTCACATCCTTATGAGTACCCAAACATAACATAGGTTCAATAGTAAAAACAACTCCAGGCTTAGCAATTCCAACAGCTTTATTCTTAGCATAATGAGGAATATTGGGCAGCCTACAATGGAAGAATTGATTAGTACCATGTCCAGTATAAGTTCTAACAACTGAGATATTATTTTTACTAGCATGCTTTTCAATTATATTACCTAATTCTCTAAATGGCATTCCTGGTTTTACTATATCAATGGCTAATTGCAAACATTCTCTAGTTGTTTCAACCAATCTAACGATATCTGGATTAGCTTTTGCTTTATCACCAACATAATATGTCTCGTTTAAATCGGAATGGAAACCCAAGTAATATATGCTAACATCTAAATTGATGATATCACCATCTTTTAATGGAGTTTTATCTGGTATACCATGACAGATTACTTCATTGACAGATGTACAAACACTTTTAGGGAAATTATAATAATTCAATGGAGACGGATAGCAGTTTCTTTTAATACATTCTTTGTGAACAACCGCATCCAATTCATCTGTTGTAACTCCAACCTTAATATGAGAAGCTGCGATATCTAAAACTTCTCTTGATAACTTGGCTACTTTTCTGATTTTTTCAAGTTCTTTCTCACTTTGGGTTGCAATCTTTCCTAGTCTATCATTTTTGATTTCACCAACTGGTTTACCCGTTTTTGCATAATCCGGTAGCTTAATATGTTTTGGAACTTGTCTTCGTCCAGTCAATGGATAGGCTGGCCTTAAATCACCAGTATATTCGAAATTCGGAAAGGGATTATAAGTTTCACCTCCATCATTTTCATGAATGAATTTATGTGTAGGCCAATTTGTTCTAAAGCAAGTCTGATCACAGAAGACACTTTCAATGCCTTGCTTTAAACAAACAGGACATTTCAAGTTACTCTCGGTATCCTTTCCACAGTAAACTGAACAACAAACAGACATATATTTTAGCTAAGTAAGACAAATTATTTCATTTGTGCGAGACTTGGATCTTGTAGAGAAAGATTTCAGATTCCGCTTTAAAATCTATACGTTCCGCAGTCTATATACTCTATAAGTTTATGAATCTACTAGAGAATTGAATCATTCTCTGTTATTTAAAATCTTAAGACTATTTTCTACAACTCTTTTTAATTTGAATTCAGGAGTATTTTTTCTTCTTTCAAATCTTTCCCCTTCATATTTTTCAAAGACAAACCCATTTAAAAGATTATTTTGTTCAATTATTGCATATAATTCATTAACATAGTCCGCTTCCTTGGGAAACTTCAACGAATGGAGGTTGTCACCATTTTGCTTTAGTTGTTCACTATGTAATCTTTGCATTTCACTTGACGATGGTAGATCTAAGCTGCCACTGAAATATCTTGCAACAATAGATGATTGAGCTTCACCAATTGGAAATGGACTAACATCTTTAGTTAATCCAATAAATACTATGCTTGGATCATTGATATAAAAAATATGTTTATATAAATCAGTAATGTACTTTCCTTTACAAATATTCAACTTTAAAAATGGTACATCATATAGATAGCCAGTACAAAATATGATTTCGTCAATATCTCTAATTAGTCCATCTTTAAATGAAATCGATCTATTGTCTATATTATATTCATTGATTCGTGGAATCAATTCAATATATGGATTATTTAAATTCTTCAAAACAGTTGATTCATCACACGAAACATACACCTTTTTAGCAGCTGACGATACTTGAAGGGCAATATCACTACCACTAGAGAATCCACCAACCACCAACACCGTTTTATTTTTGTATTTATCAGGGCTATCAAAGAATTTAGAATGGATAATTGATTTTGGATCTTTCAAATTCCAATCGTCAACTCCTTTCACATTAGGTAGATTAGGAACTTCAAAATGACCATTAGCAACTATAACAGCATCATAATTCTTTTCAATAATTTCCCCAGTGGTTACATTTTCACTTTCTAATTTCCAAATATCCGAATTTTTTTCGACAGATGTAACTTTAGTATTTAAAAACTGATTACAAGGACCAATGGATTCAACATATTTATGAAGATAATTTAACACCACAGTTCTTGACGGGAAATCGTCTGTTCCTTCAGGGAATTTGAAATCTGTGAATTGCATAGCTTGATGAAGTATATTAGTTTCAAGCGTGTTATACATTGGCGAAAAGTTATATTCTTTGTTGGCTAGAAGCTCTTCATCCGAAGCATATCTTGACTTTGTTGGCAAATAGTTCCAAATTCCTCCTAGCTTGGATTTTACTTCATACAAATCGAGTTCAAAATTGAAAGGCTCTGCATTCAAAGTCTTAATCAGAGATAATCCGCTTGGGCCACCTCCTATGATAGCAATATTCTTCAATTGAGGTCTAGTCATCAGTTTCGGTTAACTAAATGGTGAAGTGCTTATCAGACATAGTTCAGTTTGTTGTGTCACTCCCTAATATGGAATCTAATGCGAGTTTGTTTCGGTTGTATTTTTGCATAGCTAGAGAGTCAGCCATGTCAAGAAGGTCGGTATCTACATGCGATAGGTGCAGGAAACGAAGGGTGAAATGTAATAGGGGGATGCCATGTAAAGCATGTTTACGTAGTAAGAAACCTCATCTATGTACGTATAACGGTGACGAAGTTGTATTTCAAAAAGGTCAATCCCTAGTCAAAGTATTCCGAATAGGCGGCACTAAGAAACAATCTTTTAAAGAGAATCCAATTGGATCCACAGATGAAGTTATAAATTTTCAAGAGGTCTTAACTAGTCCTATTAATGGAATAATATCAGATAAACTAAATCCTTTGTCCTGGGAGTTCATTCAAAGAAAAGAGCCAAGTATTCACATGTTACTTTCATTTGTATATCTGGAACCAAACTTAAGAATGAATGTTGAAGAAGTGAACAAAGAAGACATGAAATCAGAACAATACGAAGAATTCACCATTCAAGAATTAGTCAAGTCAATCGAGTCATGTTTACCTCCAGATGTCATTTATCAAACCGATAGCTATTTTAAATATACTTATCTTGCATTTCCAATATTAGATGAAATGACTTTTAAACATGAAATTCAAAGAATTATTCAAATTGATAAACAAATATTGATTAACGATTTGAATGATTTAAGTTATATTGGAATACTCTTAATGATGTTGACATTTAATAGTGGTAGAAATGAAGATGGAAAAAAATTTGTCAAATTGGCTAGCCATTGTTTAAATAAATTTAGTCTTGGTACAACATACACTTTATCATTACTTCAATTTATGATCTTATTTAAAGCATATCAAAGGATTACTTTTGTTAGTGATAAAAGCTATGTAAACAAAGTAAAAATTACTTCTGGCCTATTATTTCAAATAGCTTATTTCTTGGATTTGAAAAGCTATAAAGATGAAAGGCACAAAAACCTTCAAAATAAAATATTGGCATTATTATGTACTTTTGATATTGGTGATTCAATCATTTATGGTTTACCTAGGTTTTTTCAAAGATTTTATGAAGATATTGAAATTTTAAGACCTGAAGATATTGCTAAATCAAATTCAAATAATTCAAACTTAGAACTTGAAAAAGATTCAATGGATTATTTAAAATATTTCGTATCAAAATTGCATCTTTCAGATCAAATTTTAAATTTAATTGAAGCTAAATCTAACTTGAAAGTTTTGATCGAAAAGGTGAATCAATATGAGTTAACAATACCGGTTAATTTCATGGAATCATATATGAACATGGAACCTAATTGGCGTAAAGTCCATAGTTTTAAATCATTAATTGGTCTGAAATCGTTTCAATTAGCATTACTTGAACAGCTATCAATATATTTTGAATTTAGAGACCCTGAAATCATGTTATATTATAAAAGAAAAATTCAATATCTAACAATTGAAGAAATGTTGCCATATATTGTAACATATTCAATGAAGCTAGATGAATTATTTAGTGAAGGATCATCCTTTTTGATTGGCCAATTTCTTGTTCAAATGTTATGCAGAGTTATTTTATTACAATTCGATTCGTTTATACGATTCAAATATCATTTGATAAATATAGAACAATTTTACGAAGGTGATCCATCTATAAAGAGAAACTTAATTCAAATTACAAATATTTTAGAGGAATGTATTATGGTCTTTATACTATGTATTGAAAAATTTGGTAATACTGTTGACTCATTAATTAAAATAAAGGATTTAATGGTAGCATTTTTAAATATAATCAAGAGAGAAGGCTTTTACATACAAACCAAGACTTTCATTCAGCGGTACAACTATAAACAAGACTATTTAGATGAAGTTTTGACTGTTTATCAAGAGAATTATAATAAGATGGATCACGAATTATATGTAGAAATGAAATTGCAATTTACAAAGAAGGATGAAATCAAAGAATTTGATATGAATGAGATAAATGGATTATTTGATTCATTTGGTAATGATCCAATGAATTTTATCGATAATTATTTTAAAGATGCTGGGTTTGTTGATTACGACTATAGACTACCAATATAAATCCATGATGTGATTTTCACAAGGTCAAATCTTTCATCTTGAGTAAATCTAAAAAAATACAAAAAACGATGTAAAACGTAAAGAAGGTGTAAAACTCTGAATGGAAACCAGTACATACCTATAAGTGCCTCCATCCATTGGCTAAGCTTGACATCAGTACATGTGAACAGAGAATCTTGTTTCGTAAGTATCAAAAAGAATAGTGCGATAACCAACGATAGTTCAGAGTTTTAGTTGATGCAACCTGGATTCAAGTTAATGGCTTTTTGCAACAAAAGAAACTCACCAAAACTCTAATAAACCTTGTTGCTTACTTAGTCTATTTTTTCATACCCAGTTGCTGGTGTAGTTCAATTTCAGCCAATGTAAAAGCCCGTTAATGTCACAAGACTAAGAAAAAAATTCTCTGCGACAAAACATGGATTTCTAATTATAGTGCCCAAGTACGAAGTTTCATAATCCTAATTTCATAATCCTCATGACTACTATCAGGTGGTGGAATGTCGAGGCAAAAAAGCTGTAATATAGGGTTGAACAAATGGTTCATAACTAACTGATAGTAGTAATTTGCTAAAAAAAAAGTTTCACTTATTCTAATAATAGCTTACTTCCATCGATATTGCTAGTAAAATTAACCAAGAGTTCCTAGCAACCTTTCGAAATACAGATGAAATGAAGTAGGAAAAGTTTAAATGGGACATAGTCAAATTTTTACATGTTATGCCAGATTTTTGATGGATTTTGCCAGACTTTTAGTGCCTAAAACTCAAAAAATATGATGGTTAAAAAGCTTTGAATATAAAATGGTTAATGGTGGTGTCGTTCTCAGGAAAATTTGGCTGTCAAAACAATATTTTTTAAGAGAATCCCCTTAGTAGATTTGTGCTGCTACTGACATGATATCCTCTGATTGATTGGTTTAATTGAATTTCTGAAGGATGTTTCTATTGTAGCATTGAACGATTATTCAATTTAAAGGTATAGTTAAATAGGTGGTGTTGCTAGGTAATGTGAATAAATGCGACACTAATGCAAGTAAGGTGGGAGCATGCTGAGAACGCTGTACAAGAGGCTAAAAACTTTTCTTATATACTTAATGGTTGGAAAGAGTAAGTAACATTCTATAACAGGTAAGTTGGAATTAAATAGAAAAGTTCTTTAAATAGAACTCCACTAAGCAAGCATTCTATAACGAACTAAATTATTATTGCCCAGACGTGGGGCCAGAGGGGAGCCAGAAATAGTACGAACGGCACCCCAAGTTTGAGCTGAACAAACCCTATTCGAGAGAATGTCGCAATGGGACCAAAGACCTTAACCTGACAATATAATTAAGGTTGGGAATATTTACACTTTGTCCTTTAAGAGATTTTCGATTACTTGATGTAGTAGATCTCAGGAATATTCTAGTTACTCCTTTGAAGGATTTTGACAATATCAGCTCAGAGAGACTAGGTGCTTACCAGAAAAAGGGGAGAAGCAAGGACAATGCAAGACCGCTAGAAGTCTGCATAGGCCCAGAATAGGATTAGAAGAACACAGAATAGAACTAGATAACCTGAACAACAGCCAGAATAGAAACAAAAGCCTCTACAATAAGATGATGTATTTTCTATATCACTACAATCCAAGTAGCAATCCCTCACCCAACTTAAACTCTATAAACAATACATTTTTGTTTTTTCGTTGGTTCAGATTTCACAGTTATGTCTCCATACATAAGGTTAACATGCAAAAAAAATTTCACTTTGAAAGGAGTTATGAACCTTAAAGATAAACAAATACATAAAAGTCCCTAACACAACAAAGGAATTGTAACCTGATAATGGGCCATTTCGATATTTCTTTTCATTTCCTTTCAATTCTTTTCATTTTGGCCTATTTTTACATTTTTTAGTAACCACTCCTATTTTTAAGAAGGCTTTCAAAAACTATATAAATAGTGTAGATTCCCTGAAACTTTTTGTTCTTGTTTTATTTTATTATACATATATATATATTTGTTCAAAACTAAATCATTCGCTTCATAATGTTCAAACAAGTCTTAGCCTCATCTGCTTTAATTGCTTCAGCTTTCGCTGCTTTCACAAATGATACCGTTGTCACCACTGACATCACCGTCACTGACTACACCACCTACTGTCCAGAATCAACTGTTGTCACTATCACCAAATGTGACACTGTCTGTAAACCAACTGTTATCACTGTTACTGAAGCCACCACTTTAACTGTTACTGGTGAATGTATCATCCCAACCTCATACACCACCGAATCAGTTACTGAAACCGTTGTTCCACCAACCACTGTTGCTGGTGTCTCAACTGCTCCAGAAACCGTTGCCGAACAATCAACCACTGAAGCTACCGTTGCTCCAGCTGTTTCATCTTTCGAAGGTGCTGGTAACAAGGTTGCTGTTGGTGCTTTCGGTGCTGTTGCCGCCGTTGCCGCTGCTTTGATCTAAGTTAATTAAGCATGAATATATATCTATATTAGGTGTTTAATGTTTCTAATTTTTAAGAGATTTTTTTCGAAGTTTAATGTTTTTTTTTTTGAAGGGTTGATACCTTTGAAAAATTGGGGTTTTAATAAAATTTTCTGTTTTATTATTTATGATTTCTGTATAGTTTTTTTATGTAATTTATAATTTTTCCATTCATATTTTGTAGTGTTTTCTGTAGTATTTGAGCCATAGAGTTGGCTTTAATTTTAACTCGATCTAATTCAATGAGTTAAATTCCATTGGCTTAAAAAAAAAGTCAATTATGATTAAAAGCCCTAACTTATCACTACCCTTGAAACACATTTGTAGGGTGGTAATTGAATTTTACGATTTCAAGTGTTCATGTTTGTTGATGTTTTGATATTTGAAATGAGAGACGAGAAGCGAGAATGTGAACCGGCACGACAAAGCAAGAATCGTTCCCAACCTTTTAGGTTCAAACCAGAGACAAGAATTTCTAAGCCAGACTTTGACCATATGTGAACCAGCGGTTGGTTAGACCATAAAGACCATGCTAGGATAGACTGGCCTAGTCTTTGCTGGGCCTGCCAGGCTGGACTGGGTGCTTTATGAGGATACCAGAAAGATCTTGGAATAGGTATGGATATATCCATAGTAGAAACGAATTCTTGGAGAAGACTTGCATACAAGCCTTTCGTGTCTGGGTATTTGTACTAATTAAGCAATGGTTATGAAGTGGTTGGGGACATGACTCCTTGAATTTTTCTTCGTGAATGTGTATGGTATATAACTAAAATTTACTTTGCAAGTTACGATGTATGTCGCTGTAGTCATACACTGTACCAAAAGTTACACACGTACGTGCGGAAGCTTGCCTGTACTGCAGGCTTAGTAGGCCTCCCGGTGGGCTTGCTTGGGCACACACTGGCGCTGTTTGGAACCATGAGTTAATGTTGCTTGGTAGAATTTTATTAACACTTAAATTCATGTCTATTTGCTTCCCAAACGATGTTATTGTACTAGTACACACTACTTATGGTGGTCATTTGGAGAAGATGAAGGGATAATATTGTATATTACACCAGTACACCCAACTGAAACTCAATTCGATTCCTTTCCAGCCTCAGGGCTACCGGTCTTAAGTCCATACCAAAAGTTCTTTAAAAGAATGGCTATACGGAATTGAAATTCCGTTTTTTTCGGTAAGCCATATTTTTTCAAGCGGTACCTCATCGCTTTCTAACTTTAATAATATTTTGCACTAGGCCTATAAAATTTTTACGGGCCAGTGTATGGTAATACCATAAAAACTTGATTGAATCTTAGGTATCGAAGTTCCATCATATACGGCGTAGGATTGTTTTCTTGCTTAGAACCACAATTTTTAAAATAGTCGATCGTGTACCACAGTTTGGCCGATACGTATCTTGTAATTCTCTTTTCTTAGCTGTCAAGCAATAAATAAAAAGCCATACTTCACCCCGATTCTCCAAAAAAGCCATAATTTTTACTCTTTCCGTATCTCTTAGGATTCTTCAAATTAATTGGCTCGTAGAATGTGACTCAACAAGAAAAGTCTTGAACAAGCGGAAAAAAGTTGATTGCAAAAAGGAAAAGCTGAGATTCACTGGCTGATATCGACTAATTTATGTTGGAACAGACCCCAAAAATCATTTAAATGGATCGACAAATAAACTCTCAAACTACCATAACCCAAAACAATGCTAACGGTTGTGATAGCTAAGCAAATGAAGCATAGAAGAATCTTAAATGGCTCCTAATTGATCTTAACTCCATGCATGGTTTCAACGGTTTCCATCTCATCACAAGATCACGTGCAAAGGTGAAATAGCGTAACGATTAGTTTATTCCCTTTATCGGAGAGATCCATCTTAATCAGTTTATATAAAACAAGCCATCTCTGCTGCTAATCAGCAGAAAATATAAACCAAGCGAAAACAAAAAGAAAAAGACAAACCAAAAGTTTCAAATTTAACCAGTATTTGAATAATCATGGGTTTTATTAATATCAACTTTGCCAGTTTGAAATATGGTTTTCTTCCAACTGAACGTAATATTCCATATACTGAAGAAATCAAGGAAAGTTTAAAAGAAGATGAACCGGAGTTGGAACTCGAATATAGAGATGAAAAGGATCGTAAATGGTATAAATTTTTTGATGAATATGAATATAGATCCAACAAAGCTACTAGATCTAAGCATAAATGGTATAAATGGTATAATGAAAATGATACGCCCGCTGAAAGGAAGCTTTTGTTCAAATTAGATATTTTATTGACCCTTTATTCAATGATGGCTTATTGGGTGAAATATTTAGATCAAACTAATTTGAACAATGCTTATGTCACTACCATGCCTCAAGATATTGGTATGAAAGGTAATGATTTAGTCAACACCAACGTTTTATTCCAAGTCGGTAACATTATTTTCCAAATTCCTTTCATTTATTTGTTAAATGCTGCACCTTTAAATTATTTATTACCAGCATTTGATATTGCTTGGTCAATCGTCACTATTTGTTTATTTAAAACCGAAAATGTTGCCACTTTGAAAGGTTTAAGATTCCTTATTGGTTCAATGGAAGCACAAGCTTATTACTCTTACCATTTCCTCTTTGGAAGTTGGTTTCTGGTATGTAACTATTACATTTTTAGGTGTATAGCACCTATTTTCAAACTTCCTTCTGGAAGTTTTAAGATTTTTTCCGGCTTAGCAGCTGCAAAAAATATTCTCACACGGAATTGATTTACTAACATTTTATAGGCTGATGAAATAAGTAGAAGAGCCATGGTTTTTTACTTTGGTCAATATCTTGGGGTTTTGACATCAGGGTTGTTATCAGGAAGTATTGTTAGAACCTTAGATGGTGTCAACGGATTAGAAAGTTGGAGATGGATTTTTATTATTGATGGGTTAATCTCATTAGCAGTCGGTTTCATTGGTATTTATTGTATTCCAGGTACTCCAAAGAACTGTACCTCTATATTTTTGACTGAAGAAGAAATCCAATTAGCAAGAAAAAGATTAGAAAGGAACAACATTGGATCAAAGGAAGATCATTATTCCATAAAAAATTTATTAGATTGGAAATTATGGAAATCAATTTTAACTAGCTGGGAAATTTATATTTTATCATTCTGGAATATTTTCTGTTGGAATAATTCAAATGGTAGTAGTGGGGCTTATATTTTATGGTTAAAATCTTTAACTAAGACCGATTCAAATGGTAATGAAGTTCAGCGTTATGATCCTGGTGTTTTACAAGATAAGACTGCTTTAACACCAGGATTAGGGTTAGTCTGGTTATTTATAACTTGTTCAGCAGCCGATTTGTTGCATTCAAGGTGGGGTGCTATTATATTTTCCCAGGTCTTCAATATATTAGGTAATACCTTATTAGCAGTATGGTATATTCCTGAGACTGCTAAATGGTTCGCCTGGTGTTTACAATATTTCGGTTGGGCTATGGCCCCTGTATTATATTCATGGCAAAATGATATCTGTAGGAGAGACCAACAAAAAAGGTCAATTATTCTTATTTTTATGAATGCATTTGCCCAATCTACTACTGCATTTATGGCTGTTATTGTTTGGAAGACAGTCGAAGCACCAAGATTTTTAAAAGGTTACACATTCACTGCATGTGCCGGTTTTGCATTATGTATATGGACTTTCTTGGTTCTTTATTTTTATAAAAGGAATGAAAAGAAACATGCCCTTGATAATGGTCTTTACATTTATAATTCATCAAATCCAAATGATATTCCAGAAGCAATCGTTAAATCAGATGATGTTAGTGAAGACAAAGACGAGAATGCTGTGAAGAATAAAGAACTTCATAGCGATATTTCATCTACATAAATGTATAAAGTTAAATAGAGAACGTAATATTAGGTAAAACAATCGAGTACTCTCTTTTGAGGTAGAATTGCCTTCTTTAAAAGAATCACGGTAAGTCTGTTTCACTAAGCTATTCAAATTTATTGTCCAAGAGAAACAGTTGTAAAGGTAAATATATGATGTACCAATGGACAGTATAGATGAATGAGATAACTTTTTTTTTTGACTAGGAATAGAAACAAAGAAGAGATGAAAATAAAATACGTGACAAATATTTATTTAAGCTCATAATAACCATTAATCTTCTTCTTTATCAGAAGAAGCTCTTGAAGCATTTTCAATCATTTCATCTTCAGGTTTTTCCAAGTATCTAAATTTACCTTTACTGTAATCAATTCTATTAATTTCAGAATGATCTGGACATAATTGGGCCCCTCTTCTACCAATTAAATACCATGGTAAATTAAACAATTCTTCCATACTTTCTAAAGATCTACCAGATATTTCTGGAATAAAGAACCAAGACCAAACTAAAGCAAGGGCACTTACAGCAACAAAGAAAAAGAAAGTACCATAAGGTTGTAAGGATAATAACATTTTTGGAACTGCTTTTGAATTACCATATTGATTTGCAAAATGAAGAACCATAATAGCTGATTGAGCAAAAGATCTAATATGTAATGGGAAAACTTCAGCACCAACTAAATATTGCATTGAATTAAAACCAAAAGTCCAACCAATACCACTAAAATAAATAGCTGCCATTGCGGCTTTACTAGCATGAAGTTGAGATGTGGTTAATACAGCATCTTCATCAGCAGCTTGGGGAACAACTTTTAAGAAAATAGCAAAAAATAAAATTGCAACTAATTGAATTGAAATACCAAGATAAAGAGCCTTTCTTCTACCTAAGAAATCGATAATGAAAAATGCAGCAAAATAAGCAGAAGTAAATTTAACAACACCCAAAACAGCAGTCATTTTTAAAGTATCTACCCCTTTAATACCACTAAATCCAAATAATTCTGGGGCATAAATGGTAACAGCATTAGCACCTGACCATTGACCTAAAATTTGAATCAAGAAACAAAGGACGAAAAATCTATATCTTAAAGATTTAACAGTAAACAATTGAATAAATAAACCCAAAAGAGTGCTATTCTTTTTAGCAAGTGCTTCTGTTTGAATTTGTTCAGTAACATCAGCAATTTCACCAATAATAAAAGGATGAGTTGGAGGTAATTTTCTTAATTTATGTAAAGCTTCAACAGCTTTATCAGTTTGACCAACTTTTATATACCATCTTGGACTTTCAACGCAAAAGAAAAGTGATGAAATAAAGATTACACCTGCGAAGATAATCTTTAAAGAAGTTGGAGCAATCCATTGAAGGTTTGAATGTTGTGAAATATGAACTGCAGTTCCATAGTTATATAAATAAGACAACATGACACCAAGGTAAACAGCACCAGCGAAAATACAATTAGTCATACCTCTAATTGCTTTTGGAGTAACTTCAGATATATAAGTTGGACCGATTGTAGTAGTTAAACCAACTGCAAACAAACCTTCTAATAATCTACCAGCGTATAATTGACCAACAGTTCTACTAGTGATTTGAATAATAACAGCAACAATCCAAAATAAACAAACAGCTTGTAAACTTCTAACTCTACCTATCTTATCAACAACATACATAGCGATTAATGCTCCACCAATCAGACCTAACTGAACCATTGAAGTAATATTTGATTTCAAACTAGCCAATTCATCAGGAGTTTTGTTAGGATCGCTTAAACCAAATTGTTCTCTAAAAGAAAGTTGAACTGAAATACCAGCAACATTACCTTCATCCAAACCTCTTGCAGCACCAAGAATACCAAAAATTAAGATTGAACCATATAAAGTCCAATTATAAATTTCAGGTGGGGAGTGATTATCTACAACTCTCCATTTTGAAGTTTTTGGCAAATCTATTGGCTCAGTTTCAAGACGAGCCTTTGGCTTTTCAATAGCTTCTTCTCTAATTTCCATATTTCCACAAACTTTACTAAAGTACCTACTTATGTCAGTGGCTTCCTTAAAAAAAAAATCGAGACTCCTGTATGTTGACCGGGACTGTCAAAGCTGTCAAATAAAAGCTGTCAAGAAAATGTATTTTACCAAACCTGTTAGTAAAACGATATTTCAAGGACCTAATTAACAAGACTTGATACAAATAAATTTACCTGGGAATACCCACCTTATATATTTGAAATTTGAACTGGTTAACTCAAAACCATCCATGCTATAAATGTGGGGAATGATGCTAGAGCCAACTCCGAAAGCCTATTGTCCAACAAAAAAATGCTCCAATAGAAGTTAAAATATATGCAAAATTTGAAAGACATGTATGGTTATCAAAAGGGTTTGCATATTACTAAAAAATACTATTGGAGTGGTGGGGCAAAATGTCCGGGGTCTAGCAATGATTGACGAAGGCTTTTTTTCTTACCGTTACTTTTAACGGCTGGTATAGACAATCCTTTGTAGTAACGAAAAATTTTGATACCATTGCCTACAGTCTATAAAGGAAATATTAGGAATAAAGTTCTCCACATTGGCTAGAGGTTGAATGGAATGTCTTTCCGTGATAATCTATTTGTTTGAACTCTGGTTACACTCCAATAGATTTTCTTTGTCCCGAAAGAATAGGAAATGGGAAAGTTTATATTATTCCGCGATAGTTCCTTCATATAATGGGATTGATTCCGATGGATAGGAACGCACCCCCCATTAATAACACCCACCGAGTGATATGGTCTAATAATGGGATGGGAAAGGAACATTAAGAATTTCATTTAAATTATTGTATAACGAGGTTATGTCTTGAAATTGAAACGGAGAATTGCAATCAAAAATCCACTTTAAGTCTATGTCATCAGTGTTAACATGGTCATAATTGGTCAAACTATTGCAAGGCTTAAACTCAAAATTGAAATCATTGACTTTGATCCCGTTTGAAAATTTCATATTTGAACAATTTTCAATAACAACGTTAGTAGATAAATTTGAAATTACCAAACAATTATCCAAATGATGAAGTCTTAATTGGTGACATTTTACGGTCAAGATGCAGTTTCTTAAGTTTGAAGCAAATATGGTCCCATTAGTTTCAATATGAACGATCGAGTCGTTACCCCATTGTAAATTAACCGATGAACTTTGATTGATATTAAGTATCAAACTTTGTTTAAACTTAGTTATTAGCAAGTGATTTATCGGGGAAACGATTTCCAATTTCTGTTGCTTCAAGTCTTGTGCAAACGGTTTTATTTTAAATTCAACCACACTACTTTTCTTATCCTTGTTGGTCAAAATTTCCTGTTTTATAGGAACTCCTTCAAATTTGAATTTCTTACTGTTAATCAAATTCTTTTTGGCTTCAGTTAAGCTATTGAGAGTTTCAATTATACCATTATATTTCTCACGATTATATTTAGTTAAGTTTTCATTATACCGATTTAGCTGGTGGATTTTCTCTTTGACCGATAAGATATGTTCAATTGTTTCGCAGTTTAATATATCAGCTTGGATACCTAGAATAGTTAGTACCGGACCGGTGTCCATTGATGTCTTGCTTAATTCAATCCCACATACTTTTTGTTTGTTGGTCCAATGTCATTAATGAATCTGGCGAGTAACAAATTGGAGTAAAAATAAATGGAAAAATGTTTGATTGCGACAAGCTTCAAGTATGGAGAAAGGATGAACTAGGAACTGAAATTACTCCGAGCTTGGTGGGGAAAGCAGATAGAGAGTGAACAGTGGAGAGAGAAACTGTAGATAGTAGAGGTAGAGTAGAGGCAGAATAGGAGAAGGGAGTGGAATAGAAGCAGAGAAGAAGAATAGAAGTAGAGAAGAAGAATAGAAATAGAAAAGAAGTGGAACAGAAGCAGAGAATAGAAGCAGAGAAGAAGAATAGAAGTAGAAAAGAAGTGGAATAGAAGTGGAATAGAATAGGAGAATAGAATCGAAGCAGAGAAGTATATTCAACACAACCAGTGACCAACTTTGTTGATGTAGGACATATTTCTATATCCATCTCTAAACTCTTTAATGGCTAGCTTGTTATCTTCTCTAAGCATGTCATCGGCAAATATCCCATCTTTAAATTGATATCCACTAAGGTCAACCATATCAAATGATTTTGTCTTATAAAAAATGTACAATTTATGGATTGAAAACCAGCTAATCAATGAAAGAATGCTTAAATTGGATTCAACTATAGCTAGATAGCCTCCGTTATAACTGAAAATCAATTTACCAAAAACTATCGATAATCCAAATACTATACTATAATATGAGCCAAACTTCCCAAAAACTGGTCTAAATGGTAATTCTTCGATAGAAATTTCTTTCATTTTTAGGATTCTTCTAAAGTTTACATGGCACAAACATATAGTGACATAAGTAAATATCACTGATGATCCACTTACACTGATCAACCATTCAAACAAGATTTTGGATCCATTTGGTGATATTATCGATAAATATGATAATGACCCAAAACTAATTGAAACAATAATGGCTATAATTGGTCTACCCTTTTTGTCTACATAGTTTAAAAATTTGGGTGCTAAATTATTTTCACTTAATGATATTAACGTTCTAGTTGATGCATAAATAGAATTATGACTAACTGATAAAATTGATATCAATATAACCCCATTGAAAAAATTGGTCAATATATCGGAATTTAAGGTTGAATTTAATAATGCTAATACGAATGGCGAAGCTGTTAGTTCTGATTGTGATGAGATTAAGTGTTCATGATCATAAGGTACTAATAATCCAATAATACTTAACGAAGTCAAATAAAACAATGATATTCTCCAAAATATCTGTTTAATAGCTTTTGGAACTTGTTTAATTGGATCTGTAGATTCACTTGCTGCCAAGCCAACTAACTCCAGCCCTGCAAAACTGAAAACTGCCGTGGTTAATACATTAAATACAGTTGAAACTTCGATATCTTTATTAATGAATCCCGGGTCATACAAATATTTGAATCCAATTGGCTGGTTGCTTAAAACTCCGGTATCAATTAATATTCCTATAAATATAAATCCAACAATTGTAATGACTTTAATTAGTGAAAAAACAGTTTCAAATATCCCAAAATACTTGACTGTAAACAAATTCAAACTTAAAGTAATTAAATAAAATATTGTAATCAATATCCACCTTTTTAAATGAATAAATGTCCAAAATTCTAGTACCAAAGTTGATGCTACCAATTCTAATGGTAATAATATCATCCATTGCAACCCATAGTTCCATCCAATCGTATACCCCCAACTCCTATCAACCATATCAATGGTATACTTGATAAAAGATCCAGAAACCGGAACCACCACTGACATTTCTCCCAAGGCTTGAATCGTAAAATATATAAAAATTGAAACCAATATATACCCCAATAAAACTGGTAATATTCCAGCTTGAGCTAAAAGTTGACCACTGCCAATCAATAACCCAGTACCTATGGATGAACCAAGGGCGATCATTTGTAACGAGAACCCACTCATTTCACCTTTCAATTTGATAATACCTTTCTCATCCTGTATTTGGTTTCTACGAAACGAATGAACCATTCTGGTAAAAGGATTCGTTGTTTTCTTGTATCTATCGATGATTGAGGAAACTGTATTATGACTATACTTCATATTTGCTGGCACGCTAGCAGAATCATCTAGCAATTCATTCAATGGATAATTAGTTTCTAAAGGAGGATAAGTATTTGACCTTTCCCTTGAACTTCCAAAGTCGCTTATATCTAAGCTAATAATATCTAGCTTATTCATAATTGCTGCAAAATATACGGATCAATTTTTTTTGTTTTTCCACCAATTTTGTGGTTGCAATGCTTTAGAACCATTTTGTGACCAGCAGTTTTAGAACAATTATATGATATTATATAATGAATTCAGATTAGTTTGGCGAAGACAAGACGACCCAAGAGGTAGTGATAGTAAGAGACATTAAGGAAGAAAAAGAAGAAAGACTTTCTATTATAACTAACATTTCCATTATACTCTATTAAGACGGGTCCTACCAACTAATTGATCAGCAATATCTCTACTCTTACCCCAGGATATTTTCTTTGGCATTCTTCTACCTAATTCAGTCTCAAAATCATACAAATATCTAATAGGTGAAAATTTGACATGAGAAGACTTGATACCTAAAACAGAAGCAGTTCCACTGATTTTCTTATCATCGTAAGCGAAATCAACATCATATTTACAAGATTGGATGTGTCCTGCGTTATCTTCAATAAACTGAACTGCTTTGATTGCAAATCTGGCAGCTCTAGTTCTATCTATTGGACTTGGGAGGCCACCTTGTTGAACATGACCAGGAACAGCAGTTTTAGTATCGAATTCGTGACCTGATTCTTCATTTATAATATTGGCCAATACTTCAGTGCTTAAAACTTTGGATGCATTTGTACTTTTTAAAATCAATTTACCTGCTTTACTTAAACCTTTTTCGTTAGCAAATGATTCTTTTAATGATCTAATATCCATTTCTAATTGAGCCAAATCAATACCTTCTTCAGGTACATAAGACGCTTGAGCCCCAGTAGTTAATGACGCAAAGGTAGCAATATAACCAGAATTACCACCTTGGACTTCAATGACAAATGCTCTATCTCTTGTTGCACTGGCTGATTGTTTAACAATATCACAATAGTCTGTCAATGAATTTAAACAAGTATCGGAACCTAATGAGTATTCAGTACCTGGAACATTGTTAGAAATAGTAGCAGGTATTAAAACCATTGGAATTCTGAAAGCTGGATAACTCATTCTTGCTTTTTCTAATTCATTTAACGAGACAAAAGCTTCAAAACCACCTACTAAAATTAAACCATCAAATTTATATTTCTCAAAATAATAAGCAATCATTCCAATATCAGCTTCTTTAGGAGTTGTTCTATTAGTACCAATTTCAGACCCACCAATCGAATTCCAATTTTCAATTTCTAACCAATCAATCAGTCTAACCGATTCATGTCTAGCTAAACCGGAGAAACCATTATGGATAGCATAAGGAGTATGACCTTGAGACATACAGTAAGTAGCCATAGCATAAACAGCACTATTCATACCACCTGCTGGAGCACCAACATTTATGATAGCAACCTTCTTCCGTTTTTCTACCGGTAACACAGGATCATTATGATTAGCAGAATTCATAGCAATAAAATTTTGTAAATGTTCAATAAATTCGGAATCTCTTAAGGACATAGCCTTATCAAAATCCTTTGATTCAATTGCTTCAGCAACTGATTTTGTAATTTTAACAGCATCAACCAAAGGTTTTCTAACGATCTTATTTTCTTCAATGGCGATTAATGGAGATGGAGTTTCTGGAGTACAATCCAATACAGCTTCAACAGCCTCGACCCCTTGTAATGTTGCTAAAATACGATCATAAGCAACGGCAGTACCACCTCTTTGAACATGACCCAATGTAGTAACTCTAGTATCTAAACCTAACACATCAACCAATACATCTTTAACTTCATTACAACTAATAGGATCTAAATCATTAGTGATAGCACCTTCAGCTACAATAACAATCGTCTTTCTTTTACCTTTGGCTCTATGCTTACCAACAATTTTACACATTTGATCTTTCCAATCTTGAGATGAAGCTGGTTTTTCAGGTATTAAAATATAATCAGCAGATGTAGCAATACCAGCCATCAAAGCTAACCAACCACAATGTCTACCCATTACTTCAACGACAAAAGCCCTTGAATGAGAATTGGCTGTAGCATCAATATAATCAATAGCTTGACAAATTCTTGCTAATGAAGAATAACAACCGATAGTAGCATCAGTTGTAGCCATATCATTATCTATAGAACCCACAGTACCACAAATATTTAAATGTTTATAGGTACTATATTGATCATCAGTAATGTCTTGATTATCTTTTAATTCTTGAATTAATGATGGCCATTCACTTCTAAACAAGTCGGCACCAGTTAAGGAACCATCACCACCACACACAATCAAAGCATCAATACCAGCGTCGATCAAATGCTTACAACCTTTCAATCTACCAGCTCTTTCTCTAAATTCCATACATCTAGCAGTACCAATATTAGTACCACCATCGCTTAAGTAACCTCTAACATCTTGCCAATTCATTTCTTTGATATAATCCGGTCCACCTCTAACTAAACCTTCATAACCTTCCATTACGGCAAAAGCTTTGCAACCTCTATAAATGGCAGCTCTAATGATAGCTCTGACATTAGCGTTCATACCAGGAGCATCACCACCAGAAGTCATGACTGCAATATTTCTTCTTTTAGTTGCAGAAAATGCGTTTAACTTTGATAAATTAGTTGCAGAAACATTAGTCGACATTGATTTAGAAGGAACCATTGAAGGCTTTGGAGCCAATTTAACAACAGGAGGAACCGAAGTGATTGGATTAGCAGAAGTGGTAAAACCAATCAAAGAACCTAAAGGATCGATAGTAAAACATTCATTTGGGAACAATTCGTTAGGAGCAATTTGTAAAGGCTTATTGAAATTTTGTAAATTAACAATCAAATCATTCAAATTATCACATTTCAATATAAAACTTGATTCAATTGATCTTAAATCTTTTGAAGAAATTCTACTAGTTAAATCGGTTCTTAACTTAGAAATAACATCAATGGATTGGCTTTTGTCGTTATTAATACTTAATTTAATAGTCAATTTACCATTACTCGATACCAAATATGTTATATCATCCTTTTGTGAATGATATTGGAACCCAATTACATTAGTATAGAATCCAATACACTCCTTTAATAAGTTTGAATCAGGAGCGTAAAAGCAAATTGATGATGCTCCATGAATCAAAGGAATAGTCATGGTTTCAATCGGGGATATATTACTTATAATTTTAACACTTCTACAGAAATGGGCGAATTAATTACTTTTATATATTCTAATTTCCTTAAATTTCTTGAGTTTCGTCTTCCAATCCCATAGACGTCATAAGAATCACCAAAAAAATTCTCATCACCTGAAGAAAAACGGTTCTCAGAAATTAGAAACTCCGGAAAACAGTGGTTCGACGTCAAAGGGTTTTGGTACAAGGGTAAAGAGAGACGGACTTGCATTACTACGCAGAGAGTATCGGCGACCACTAAACTAGGACCAGTAATTGGCCAAAATAGAGCGTCTGCGCTTGATCGTTGATACAAAACCAGCTAAAAGAGTGGCCCTAATTGCAGCAAACCTGATATTATCTTTGTATTTCTCTCAGCTGATGATGAAATCGATTATGAGCGTTTTTAATAGCAAGACCTGTTCCAGCTTGGATATCTTAACTACTGTAATATTAGTTCTTTAATCACTTGACTCTATACAGTCAACCGTACACACACTTCTACGTGTGCAGACAAGCGAAAACAGTGGGAGTCGGACTCGGGGACTGATATTTACCGCAGCACGGGGGTGGCGGCTGCACCATGTACGATTGACCTTGACCCAGTCTTGGGCTTAGTTCGGCGTGAGGAAATGAGAAGGCATATATTCTCGACCTAGAATGGACGTAAATAACAGACCACCATCGCCCCAGTGCGAAGATCGCAACGAAAAAAATTCTCAAAAATTTTCATTGAAAAACTTTCCACCAATCGACAAACTCAGTATAGCGAAGCAGTTGCTGAAAGACGTTATATCTTTTTTTTTGTTATAAGAATTTTGTATATAGGGATAACTAATGTCAGACCAAACTAAGACCCCAGTTCCATTGGGAGATATTTCCAAATTAAGTGTTTCAACTTTACCAAGCGCCAATACTCCTCCACCAAAGGCTCATCCATTTTTCCAATACATAAATGATGTATATATCACTATTAGTGAACATCGTAAATCATTGGATTTAACTAATCCAGGGACCATTGAGAACTTAAATAAAGAAGTTAGCCGTGATGTGTTTTTAAATCAATACTTTTTCACCGGGTTAAGAGCTGATTTAAATAAAGCATTTTCAATGTCCCCAGTTTTCCAAACTTCTCATACTTTATCAATTGGTTCAAATGTTTTACCACCTTATGCTTTTAGTGCTTTGTATTTTGGTGAAAAATCTTTTATGCAAGGTAACATCGATAACGATTTATCATTCAGTGGAAGAGTCAATTATGGTTGGGATAACAATAATATTTCAAAATTAACTTTACAATTAGCCAATGGTCAACCTGCTATGGTTCAATTAGAACAAGATTATCAAGCAAATGATTTTTCAGTTAATTTCAAAACTTTGAATCCTTCTTTCTTAAATGATGGCTTTAGTGGTTTAGCTGTAGCTTCATTATTACAATCGTTAACTCCAAAATTATCAGTTGGTGTTGAAGCAAGTTATACTAAACAAGCTGGTGCTTTGGCTCCAGAATCCGCCATTTCTTATTATACTAGATACAATGCTGGTAACTGGATTTTCTCTGGACAATTATTAGCTCAAGGTGCTTTGATTGCTAGTTTCTGGAGAAAAGTGACTGAAAAAGTTGAAGCTGGGGTTGAAACTCAAATTTCTGCAAGTATGAGACCAGTTACTGACAATTTAATGGGTGCTCCAATTGGATTTGAACCAGTCATTGAAGGTCAAACTACCTTAGGTGCTAAATATGAATATAGACAATCTGTTTTCAGAGGTCAAATAGATTCAACTGGTAAAGTTGGTGTGTTTATGGAAAAAAGAGTCTTACCAACTGTTTCAATTTTATTCTCCGGTGAAATTGACCATGGAAAGAATAACTCAAGATTGGGTGTTGGTTTACAATTTGAATCTGCTGGTAATGAACAAATAATGATGATGCAACAAGGTTTAGTTGATGCAAATGGTAACCCAGTCCCAGGTGCTCCACAAATTGCTTAAGACCTTCGCCTTTCATTCAGCCTTAAAACGTTAATTCAATTTGGGAACACAAAGAAAAAATATAAGTAATCAGCATTACTATTGTATATATATATATAGTCAAATACAAGTTCTACAAACTATTTTGGTTTCATACATTCATTACTCCTTTTTAGATAAATAAATAAATAAACTATAGTACAATTTTATTTTACCACCCAAAGAGCCTGGAGGCGAGTCCTTTTTTATTTTCGGGTAGTGGAGGTTGGGGGTTTCTGGAGCTAATCATTCTATATACGTCATTGGATTTCAATGGAGTTTGTATAGTGCTGATAGTACTCCTGCTTGTTTTCAAAGGTTTTGATTGTTGAATAGTAGGTAATCTTTGACTTTGATAGGACCTAACAGACTTATTATCATTATCAACAAACAGAGACAAATTCCTTTGGGTTATTGATTTATAAATCTGCTTGTAAGTGGTATTTAAATCAGAATTATTCAAATCATGATGACTACTAGATACACTATAAGTGGATCTAGAATGAGGTATTTTCTGACTTTGACTGCCATTCGACTCTACTTTGATTTTAGAGTCAGCATTGGGTTCCATCCAATTTGATTCAGATGTATATAATTCACTTCTTGAAGATCTTCTTGATTTATGGATTTTATTATATTCAGATAATGACGTTGAGGGGAACTCGTCTTTGTCCCTTTCCAAATAATGATCACGATTATAATCATGGAGCCGAGCAAAAGATGAAGTTCTGGATATTGGTCTTGAAGGACCTCTTGACTTCGTGTAAGTAAACGATTTAGAAATGGATTCTTCGTATTCATCTAATAATGAATCCATTGAATCATCGTCATTATTATTACGTTTATAAGGGTTTGAATATTTTTTAGGTTTTGGATGTATCAACGGAGACTGCAATTGAGTCTGGTGGTGATGTTGATGTGGATGCTGTTGAGTTTGTAATAAAGGATTGGAAAACCTAATAGGACTTAAGCCTGTTACATCAAGACTTGCCATTGCACTTGATATGGATTTATTTGAATTATCACGGGGCAAAGCGCTTCTCATAGCCGGTGGGTTAGGTTTTGTCAATGGAGAATCAAGTTGAAAGTTACTAATAATTCCTTGATGAGGAGAAAGGGGAGCTGATGGAGGAGTTTCAGGAATATCATTTGAAATTTCAGCCATATTCAAATTAAGTAAAGGGTCATGATCTGGGATTTTTAAACTTGAGACCGGTTGTAACGACTTCAGGTTGGTTGGAGGTTTAGCAGCAATAGCCAAATTTCTATATTGGATGATTCTGTCCAAAGTAGACTCCAAAACCTGAATAATTTTTTCATCATCTGAATTAATGAAGATTTTCCAATATCTTTCAGGATTAAGTAACGGTAATATGAATTGATTGAAACTAATTCTTAGTATTTTTAATTTTGGTAATAATGGATATATAAATGAAGGACCACAAGAAAGATAAGTCACATCGCCATTATGTAATTGAAAAATTTCAAACTCGCCATGACCTAATAGCCTACCCGAACTTGAAGAATCATTTTCAATATTTTCAATATTTTCATTACCACTTTCATCCATTTGTTCTTCAAATACTAGTATTTTAGAACTTTTGTATTTAAACAAGCTGATTTTTTCATCAACATGTTTCTTTTGATTTTTGATATTGTCGGTTTCAATACCAACATCAATTGATTTCTTTTTGGGTTTCAAATTGCCCTTAGCCTCATTTATTATGGTTCCATCGTTTATAGCATCATCGCTTTTCTTATATCTCATGATAGCTTGTCTTCTAGGACTCATTTGCGATTTTGGACTAGTTTCAAACGGGATATTTGGCATTTCTATATATTGAGGAGGCTCTATGATTGGATTTTTATAAGTATCAGGAATGCTTGGATTTGAATTCGAAGTCGAGTCGGTCTGGGTTTTAACTTCTGCAGTGTCTTGGGGTTCAGATCCTTTTTTCACTTCTATTTGGTTCTTTCTCTTTCTCTTCTTCTTCTTTTTATTTAGCTTATTGGGTCTCGTTAGACTCGGTTGCTTACTACTTTTGGAATTGGTTTCTGGATTCAAAGTTGGTTGGGTATTCACGTCACTTGTACCTTCCATTCTCTACTTATTCTACTTGCTCTACGGACTCTATCTACTCAACCACATTCACAATCGTCACTTACTTTAGAATCACAGCTATTGTTTATCCTGGTTCCAAAACAAAGTTTGTGCGTGAAAAATTTGGTGGGGACAAACAGAGGATGTGATTTGTTAGAGAAATCAGGAGAGAATCTTATGATTATTGAGTCTATAAATTGATCCGTGATATTTTGGGACTTATTGGGAGATGGCATCGACTGAATAGTGGAATTGGGCAGAGGGTTTGAGTAATGGATCTGAACGGTGGACATGAACAGTGAAATCGAGATATCTCAGTTCAATTTTGCATGTGGGATAAAATCTCACCACTGTTAGTTTGATGTTGTGTGCTCTTAAGAGCCAAGAACCTGGCCATCACCTCTAAATGTAGCAGTTGCGGCAGTGTCAGTCGAAGTAGTAATACCTTCGGTGTCTTGACTGAAAATTGGTTTATAAGCAACACCTCTCAAGCTAATACCATCTTCTTCACCAATGAAATTGACCAATCCGTCTAATAAACCTATTAACTTTGATAATTTTTGTTCAATAAATATGATTACTTTCAGAGGTGGATATAAGATTTTCAACTTATCCATGCCTAACAAATAACCTGAAGAAATCCCTGAAAGATGACCAAAGAATGAAGAACCTGGGAAAATAATAGTTACGATTAATAAACTAATGAATGGCGAATAAAATGTTGGAATCACAATATTGCTATTATTAAATCTAAATTTATAAAGAACTGGTTGATATTGATGTTCTTTTACGGCAAAATATGACATAAACAGGAAAACTATCCCTGATAATCCAATAATATGTGTGTTTCTAAAAAAAATCAATCCAATTAAACAATATTGTAAACCAGCAGTGACAGCCAACAAGTTAAGAGTCACCCCTGTATGAACTGTACCATGTTCGTTTTCAAAATAATACATTGGAGAACTTATAGCAACTATATTAAACAACCAATGGAAAAAGTTTTGGTGATAAAGCAAATAAAATGATAATCTATTAAGATCAAATTTCAATGGTGCTAGCGGATACAACGAAAAAATATGACTTAATTTGTAGCCAGTAATAATATCAACGAAGAATAAACAGAATGTGAATGGAATCAACCCAACGGTTAACGCTGGATACTTGCTTAACTCAAAGTTATTAGGTAACATCGTATCTAAATTCATCTTTTAAAACGTAAACAATTTTTTGTTCGCAGAACTTCAGCTCTTTAGCTCTTTGCTCTTAGTTCTTAGCTCTTCAGCTGTTTGTAAGGAATGTATGGACAGAGGCAAATGAGTCAAGGGAAGCAAGAGTAGACGTATATACAAATATAAAAACTAGAACCAATGTGGCTACTTTCAAAGGTGACTACTCTCAAGTTGGCTCTCTAGAATCAATCTAGATAGTTCTCTACCTTGGATTTAAATTCATTCAAAAAATCAACCTTCTTATCATTGTTCGTTTGCAAAGACTTGATTTTATCTTGCCTTATGTCGTTGGTTTCAGTTATGCCATTGATTTGTCTTAAATATTGCCTTATATTATTTAATTTAAGTCTTATACTTCCAATTTTGTTATCAAAGTCTTTTGCCAGTAGTTTACCGGACCTCACATCATGTAAAAGTCCAAATAACTCAGGTATCATTTGTTGTTGATATATCTTTTCAATTGGGTCTATTGGACTATTATCATCTACATCCATGGCAGACGGACTTTGGGATCCTTGCCTACTCAGCCTAATCTTTGGGCTTTGTGATACCAGAGAGAAATTGAATTCTTTGGGTGACAGCATTATTCTACCTCTAATCTTCCTACCAGTCTTTATCAAATCCTTCAAAAATCGTTACTCTATCCAAGATCGCCTGCTCTATGGATATCCTCAACTATATATCAGTCACCTCGTGTGTCTCTGTCAGCCCTTCAATATCAGCACCCAACGTCAGCGCTTAACAAAAATGATAAAATTCGCAGGGACAAATTATTCAAGCTAATAATGGAACTATTATCAATATTTAGTGCATGTTTACCATGTTTACCCGACTTAGCATCTCCATATTTGTCAATAAATAACTCCAAATACAAGATAATTCGATTGTTAGGAGAAGGCGGCTTTTCATATGTTTATTTGGTAAGTCAAAAATCTAATAATAATTCATTATACGCATTAAAAAGGATAAGATGTCCATTTGGGTCGAATGATGAAGCTTTCAAGAATTCAATGAAGGAAATCAAGAATTATCATCGGTTTAGTAATTCCAATACTCCTTATATCATTCAGTCCATTGATGAAGCCGTGATTCAAGAAAATGACAGTTCCAAGACCGTTTATATCCTTTTGCCTTACTTTGAGAAATCTTTACAAGATATCATTAATTTTAATGTACTTAATAATAAAGTAATGGGTGAACAAGAAATCTTAAGAATCTTTATTGGGATTTGTAGAGGTTTACAAGTTATGCATAAATTCAAAAAAATCACCAGGCCAATTGGACCTTCCGGTAATGAGCTGGAAGAAGAAGCCGATTTACTTCTACCTCCTGATAGCGATGAAGACGATGGTATAAATAGCGCAGTTGATGGATCAAACGTTGAAATGGAAGAACTAGTGCCATTTGCCCATAGAGATATCAAACCGGCAAATGTAATGCTCTCAGCTGAAGGATTGCCAGTCTTGGTAGACTTGGGTTCATGCACAAAGGCTCGATTGTTCATTAAAAATCGTCAACAAGCTTTAACATTGACAGATTTTGCTCAAGAGCATTGTACTTTACCTTATAGAGCTCCCGAATTGCTTGATGTCGAAACAAATACTGAAATTACTGAAAAAACTGATATATGGTCTTTAGGCTGTCTATTATATAGTTGCTGTTTTGGATTTTCACCCTTTGAAAAATTGGAGATTGAACAAGGAGCCAACTTGACTGTAGCCATTGCAAGTGCAAGGTATTCTTTTCCTAGTGATACTAAAGATTATTCCAAAGAGTTATTGGGATTAATAGATAGTTGTTTGGTACTTGATAGTAAGCAAAGACCTACTATTGATGCTTTACTAGAGACTGCCCTTGAAATTTCAAGACGGTCATAGACACTTGGGTCAAACACTGAGTCGAACATCGAACCAAAATCATCTAGTGGAACATCATCGAATGGAACATCAAGTCGTCTAAACGTGTGAAACGTCTGTATCAAACATTAGGCTGTGAAATATTTGGACGCGAAAGGACACTGGGCCATTTCGTACGGTGAAGCATTGTTGATGATATAGCACAAGAAGTAGAGCTTACGGAATATACCAGAATATACAGCCGTACCACATAAATATAGACTTAATACACCAAGATAAAACTAGATATATCTTGATATAACTACATTTCATTCGAAAAAGGAAGTATAGATATGACGTTGACTAAATATCAAAGAGGTGATCCTATGGCAGGATGGAACGATTGTCCTCCAATGATGATCCAAAGTAACTCAAGTAGCAACAGTGTCAACAGTTCCAGGAAAACATCCATTAATTTCGAGAAGAAGGATGTCACGCCGTTGACCTCAACTGATGAATGCGATGAACCTGGTGATTTGCTGAAGATCATTGAAGAAGTGTGTAAATTACCTTCAAAACTTCCAACTAAGATATTGGAACAGTCTAAAGATAAACTAGCTAATAATTTACCAAAGTTAAGTTTGGATGATAAAAAGTTTATATATGATATTTTAAATCGATCAAAACATGACGATTTGAAAGCATTGAAGACTGAAGTGATTGAATTTATGATGATAAATGATGGAGTTAGTTCATGGTGTGTACCTTTAAGGAAAATCATCGAGAGTATTCAAGTATAATGTTTATTTACTATGATACATAGATTAAAAGAAACTATATAATATATATATATAATGACGATATAGGTGATTTTACATCTTTCTTCTCTTTCCAATTTGGGCTTGGAAACCAGTTTTAATTGAAGAAACAGATCTCGTAGAACCACATGAATTACAACTTAAGAAATGTAATCTATTAGCAGATTCTCTCTTCAATACAGTATTCATAGATTTACAAGTTTTACAAGTAACATACTCGATAATATATCTTCTTAAAACTGATTCCATTTGTTTTGGTTGAAACTTACCTCTTAATACCAATCTTTTTTCACCATCGATGGAACCAGAAGTACCCAACTCAGCAAACAAATATTGTATTAAATGTTCTGGGTTTCTTTGTAATACTGTGGCAATTTCTTGAACATTAGCAAATAAAGTCTTTTTGGACCCTTCTCTTTGACATATTGGTGGAGGGATTCTAAATTTAGGTCCTGATCTAGCTCCTGCTAATTCTGGATTATTCTGTTTTAAAATATTGAAGAATCTAGATAATAAATCTTGATATGGTAACCCTCCCAATTCTTGACCTGATACTTGAGTTTCAGATTCTACTTCTTTTGAGTCATCAAGTCCCGCTTCTTCTAATTGTTGTTCGAAGTCTGCAACGTCCACTGGAGCCGCCTTCTTTTTCTTTTTCTTTAAACTAAGATCCCCCAACGATCTACTTAATTCATCTTCTGGTCCTGGGGATCCTTCATTACTAATATCTTCAATTGGTTTCTTGGTCTTCTTCTTCTTCTTTAATCCGGAGAACATATCATCGATTTCATCCGTTGGCGCTGGAGACCCCTCTGGGGTGGACTCGTCGACCTTCTTAACCTTCTTCTTCTTCTTCAAACTTGGATCAAACCCTAAGTCACTCATATCGTTCCGTATAATCTATTAGATTTGGTATATTTGGTTTTTCACAATTTTCTTTGGCCATTAAAAAAGAGTGAAAAAAATTTCAAGCCGTGCACACGACCTCTGAAAATTTTTGATCAAATCGTTAACTATGGGGATCAGGCTCACGACAATAGAGATATGGAGACGAAGAGTTGATAAGTTGTAATTTTGTTTGTCTAATTAAAAGTGTAATGTACAATCGGAGGGATGAAGTACAGTGGAACTATATTGATAAATTTTCAGTTTTTGATTGAATTTCTTGGGTTTCATCGACTTTCGATTCTTGTGCTTCTTTAGCTCTTTCATCGGCTTCTTTGGTCTCTTTACCAGGCTTATAAGTAATTTTGGCTTCTTTTTCATTTTCTTCAAACTTGAAGTCTTCTTCTACTGAAAATCTCTTCACGAACCATTGCTCTATTTCAGTCTTTCCATTATTTTCAGCTTCAAACATAACGTCATGATTTGTGCTATTTTTTATAAAAACGTCTCCATTATACTTATTTGTCAACAATTCAATAACTCCTAAATTCCCATTATATGCTGCCCAATGCAATGCTGTATTGCCACTTTCATTTTGTTGATTAACCAACTTAATCGCATCCTCTTTAGGAATTATCGATAATAAGTAATCTAACACTTCAACATGTCCATTGGCTGCTGCCATATGAATCGGGGTACTCAAAGTTATGTCATCTTGTATTTTCATCAATAAGCTTGGTGATATCTCATCAAAAATCTCTTTCAAGTTTTCCAAATCTCCTTCTCTGGCATCATAAATAATAGCATCCATTTCTTCTTGGTTGAGTTCAACCATTTCTGTTCCTGACATATTAATAACTCTATTAAACTCTCTTTTTTTCCCTATCTAACTCTAGTTGGCAACTTCTCTTCCTATTATCATGTATTTCAAGCTCTTATACCTACGTTTACTGCTCTAAGCATCCAATCCTTAACGCTTAACTGTGAACTGCTTGTCTTGAAAAAATTTAAAATTGTGATGCTCATCTGAGAATTGAAGCTGAGACTAACGAGTACACAAAGAGCCTGAAGATAATCGTTCAAGTAATTCTGGTTTTGGCTGTTTGTAAAGTCGACTTATAATAGAAGGATATTGGCGGTAGGAAGCATATGCACATTTATTTCATTTGCATTCATTTTGTGGGATTTTAATGTTGGACGGAGGTTTTAATTGAGTTGCAAGCATTAGTAATAGTAATGGCACCAAAGATTGAAGAGATCAAACAAGATCCGATTCCAAGAAGGAATCCATTTTTAGAGAAAGAAAAGAAGACTACTATCAGAAGAGATGCCAAAGATATATATTCTATGGATGGGTTGAAAAGGGGGCTCAACAAACCACAGTACTCCAAAGGAACTCCACTAGATAAGTTATTCTTAGATTTGGAACTGAAGTTAGATGGTACAATTGAGGAGATTTCTTTGCAACAACTCAAAGACAAGTTAGTAGATCCATTAGAAGTCCTAGATGAATTTGGGACTAGGTATGTGATAATACAGAAGTTATTAGACTATTTGATCAAAATTCAAGAGTATTCTATGGTCGAAATACAACCCGATAAAAATCTAATTAGCATTTCGTTACATGATATTAAAACATTCAGCAAATTAGTTAACCTAATTATCATACATGGAGTTTACCCTGCAATCAATTCGTTTAAAATGGGAATCCCATTATCCAAAAGAAAGCTAAATGAATTCAGTAAGACAAGAAAGCCTATCAAATTGGAAACTTTGCCACTGGTTAAAACTGCCAAAACCTATGCAGAAAGATTTCAGCCTAATGAAAAACTTTTAACTTTGTTGTATTCAAAATTTAAAGAAGTGTTCGAAAAGGATTCGGATGTTAAGAACTTGTTAATTAAAGGTACTGGCTATTCTGATTTTTTAACAATTTCTATTGCATTAATAACCTGTCCATATTTTCAACAGTCAAACAAACCGTTATATTTAAATGAGTTCGAATCTTTTGTCATTAAACTCCCTGGTACTTATGAATTATTTCAAACTTATTCTTTATTCTTGTCATCTCAGTCTCCTCCATACTTCAAACAATTTGTAATGAAAAATTTGGAAATGTTACCTTATAATGCACCAAGAGGTAATGGTCTTTTGACCTTAATTGAGTTTGTACTTGGACTACGTGATAATGAAGATGTCAATATAGAAAAATTCGATAACGTTGCTAATATAGTATTACTGAAACCAAAAAGTTTGACCACAATAGAATATTTTTCTAATATGGGATCACAGATGTTCGAATTGCTTGTTAATATTAATCGTCCTCATGTAACTAGTTGTGTGGGTCACATATTAGAAAGACTATGGCAAAGGAATAAGCTTGTCGTAAAAGACTTCTTCTTGCAAAATTTATGGGATAATCTTGATCCAATTAACAAGACAAAGGATGAAAGTGGGATTCTAACTAACGAAAAAGATTTGAATAATACAATTAATGTATTAATTTCTTTAACTAAAAAAGGTCTTTCACCTGACTTGTCTCAATACATTTTTAAACCTATTTTGTTATCATTATGGGCATATTTTGTGTTTTTGCAAAAAAATTCAAAGAGTATTGAAGTAGTCTTGAATATCATAGTGAGCTATTTTGTAACTGTTAAAGAATTTGAAGATCTTGAAAATGATTTGTTTGGTTTAGATTCAATCACCAAAAACTTAAACTTTGCTGGTAATGACTGGGAATATTCACTTGGTTCCAATGGTTTACCACAAATAATGGAAAATAAAACCACTTTGAATAATAATTCTAATGATTTCGAGAAATATCTTTCAAATTTAGATCAGGGATGTAAATCGTTCATAATAATTTTGAAAGATTTGGATGATTTCTATGTCAACAAAATCATTACAATTCTACTTCGAAGATGGTTATCATTAGGTCATACTGACCAGATAGGGACGTTGGACAATCCTTTCTTTGCTTTAATTGATTTAAGATTAATCGAAGCCATTTGCAACGAATTTAATGAAGATATTGCAAAGACACCTGCTGATATACTCGAGATTCTTGATGAGTTCTTAAGAGCACAAGTATCTGCTCGCCAGAAATCCAATCTTGATGCCAAAATGGGTACTATTATTGATGCAACTGAAGAGGACTCGGATGATGAAGAAGATTTTGATCAAGACATAAATAGCGAAGCAATGCCTATATTATTAGAACTAGTGTCTGCTGTATTGACAGAGATGGCAGAAGCAGAAATTTCACAAGAATCTCGTGATTTATTAGTAACGATTAAGAAAAGTCTTGTAATATTATCAAAATCTTCTGAAAATAAAGCATTAGTATCACTTGGAACAAGAATAGAATCAATACTTTCTGGTGATTCAGAAACTCCAGTTTCTTCAGTTAAAGATTTACACACTAAAACTTTGACAAGAGCCATTACTAACTTGAATGATCCATTGGTTCCAATAAGAGCTCATGGACTATACTTATTAAGACAATTGATTGAAAGCAAGAGTGAAGTTATTGGTTTAGATTTTGTAATTGATTTACATTTAGTGCAATTAAAGGACCCTGAACCATTTATTTATCTTAATGTTATAAAGGGCCTCGAAAGTTTAATAGAAATGAATGGATTTCCAGTAATCAAAATCTTAGTAAGGATTTATACCGATAGAGAGCATGAAGTGGATGAGAGATTGAAGATTGGAGAAGTAATATTAAGATATATTCAAACTACAAATGAATTATTTAGTGGCGAGTCGTCCGATTTGGTTATCAATTCGACTATTTCAATGGTTAGAAGATATGACAATGAAGAATTGAATCAAGACATAAGAATTAGGATGTCTTCCATGTCCTTACTAGGAGTTTGTTGTAAGACCAACCCAACTGGGATAATGCATTTCTTAAATGATATATTGGACTGTTCTGTTGGAATATTACAGCTAGAAACCGACCAGAATAATGCTGTTATGAGAAGATCAGCTGTAGTATTGATACATGATTTGATTATAGGTACCTCCAACTCAAATACACCATTTCCAAAAGAGTATCAACAAAAGGTTTTTGATGTATTGAACTATGTAGTAGTAAGTGATAATGATTTGTTAACTAGAGAACAAGCACAAATAACTCTTGATGATATCCAAGAGTTGGTTAAGTTAGCTTATGAAACAGAATAAATTCAAAAGTCAGATAAATAGAAAAGATCAAAACTATGTATATATTAATATAAACAAGCAAGAGAGACATTCAATTTCAAATCTAATCAACTTCTTCCATAGCGGATTCGACTGGTTCATCAGCGGTTGAAGCAGTGGTGGTAGTACCAACTTCAGCTTCAACTTCTTCTTCATCAATATTTAAACCTAAAGAAATTAATCTATTAATTCTTGAAGCAAATGAAGCTGGTTCTTCTAATGAAAAACCTGAAGTTAATAAAGCAGTTTCATATAATAAAGTAGTTAAATCTTTAACGGTTTTATCTTCAGCTCCATCGGTTTCAACTTTTTTCTTTAATTCTTTAATAATGGCAGATTTTGGAGAAATTTCAAAAGTCTTTTTAGATGACATATAAGATGACATTGAAGTATCTCTTAATGCTTGAGCTTTCATGATTCTTTCCATATTAGCAGACCAACCAAATTGACCGGTTCTAATAGCAGCTGGAGCATCTACTAATTTATGAGAAATAACAACTTTTTCAACTTGTTCACCTAAAACATCTTTCAAAGCTTTAGTTAATGGTTCGTATTCTTTGATTTCTTTTTCTCTTAATTCTTTTTCTTCTTCAGTTTCTTCTAATTCGAAATCTTTTGTGATATCAACTAATTTTTTGTCTTCAAATTCTTTTAATTGAGTCATAGCATATTCATCAATTGGATCAACTAAAAATAAAACTTCAAAATCTTTAGCTTTTAAAGCATCTAAGAATGGAGATTGTTCAACAGATTTAATTGATTCACCAGTGATGAAATAAATATTCTTTTGGTGTTCAGGCATTCTAGTAACATAATCAGTTAATGAAGTCAATTCATCAGCTGATTTAGTAGAATTATATCTTAATAATTTAGATAAAGCAGTTCTGTTTTGTTGATCTTCATGAATACCTAATTTCAAATTCTTAGAAAATGCTGAATAGAATTTATCAAATTGTTCTTGATCTTCAGCGATTTCATTGAAAGTTTCAATTAATTTTTTAACAATATTTTTCTTGATAACTTTCAAAATCTTATTTTGTTGTAAAACTTCTCTTGATAAATTCAATGGTAAATCTTCAGAATCCACAACCCCCTTAACAAAACTCAACCATTCAGGAATCAAATCTTCAGCATCATCAGTAATGAAAACTCTTCTAACATATAATTTGATGTTATTCTTTTTCTTTTTAGATTCAAAAGCATCAAATGGAGGTCTTTTTGGAACAAATAAAATGGCTCTAAATTCTAATTGACCTTCAACAGAAAAATGTTTGACAGCTAAAGGATCTTCCCAATCATTAGAAATTGATTTATAGAAAGCATTATATTCATCTTGAGTGACTTCTGAAGGATTTCTAGTCCATAAAGGCTTAGTTTTGTTTAATTCTTCAGTTTCAGTGACTTGTTCTTTAATGGTTTTCTTTTTTTCTTCCTTTTTAGATTCATCTTCATCTTCAACTTCTTCTAATTTAGCCTTTTTATCATCTTCATCTTTAGCTTCTTCTTCTTCATCTTTTTCATCAGATGGAACTTCTTTTTCGACTTCTTTAGTAACAACTAATTGAATTGGATAAGATACAAATTCGGAATGTCTTTTGACAACTTCCTTTATTCTTTTTTCTTCCAAATATTCCAATTGATCATCTTTCAAAAATAATCTAATAACAGTACCTCTTGAAATTTTTTCACCTGATTCATCAGTTTTGATAGTAAATTTACCACCAGCATTTGATTCCCAAATATATTGTTCATCGTCATTATGTTTTGAAATAACTTGGACATGATCAGCAACTAAAAATAAAGAATAGAAACCAACCCCGAATTGACCAATCATGGTAACATCGGCACCTGCACTTAAAGCTTCCATAAAAGCTTTAGTACCAGATTTAGCAATAGTACCTAAATTATTGATCAAATCAGCTTTGGTTAAACCAATACCTGAATCTCTAATTTCCAAAACTTTTTCTTCAGGTCTTGGAGTAATTCTAATGAATAATTCTGGTTCAGTTTCCAATTTAGATGGTTCACTTAAGGCTTCATATCTAATTTTATCTAATGCATCTGATGCATTTGAAATCAATTCTCTTAAGAAAATCTCTTTATTAGAATAGACCGTGTTAATGATCAAAGACATCAACTGAGTGATCTCAGCTGTGAATTCATGGGTTTCTACTTTTCCTGACATCTTCCTTACTTTCTCTTTTCAATATCTAGAACTTTTAACTTCTTGACTTCTCACAGCGGTTAGAATTGGCGTTAATTTAATTAATGGAGACTTCCTTCCTTATATAATTTTTTTCAGATTTGTGCGTTGGCTGAAAAGTTGCAAATTTCGTCGAAGAAGAATTTTCCATAATGTTCCATCGGTAGGGGCACGGCATTTTGCAGCTACAAGCCACCACCAGTACCACCAGGCCCACCAGTTCCACCGCCACTATAAGGACCACCAGTACCACGAACCCACAAACGCTAGGTCCCCAGCCGATCGAACGGTTTTGCCTAGTTTGAACTAATCTTCTATGAAATACAATCTTCTATGAGATACCACAACCTTCTACGAGGAAAGAAGCTGTTACACTTGTAGGAGATAGTAGGAGAGAGATCTCAACGAGAAGAGATTTTACCCTATCAGTTTGAAATATATATATTAATTGGCCCCAGTCTATATAATAAGCTCTTCTGATTCAATACCACAATCTATACACCTCTTCTTCTTAAACTTCATACCATCTTGTTCAAACTCCACCACATCTTCACTCCAATCATGGATATGTTTATCATTGAGTGACAGTCCTCTTAACTTCCTAGTATATTCTTCAGCTCTGGTTTTCCTTCTCATTTCCTTTAACTTATCATTATACCTCTTATCCTTCCTCTTCAATCTCATTTCTTCTCTTCTCTCCCATTCTTCATCTAATTTCTCCATTGTCCCCCATTTCTTGATGGCAAATTCTTCAACTTGTAGTCTTAAAAACAATTGCATTCTTGAATATCCATGAGGATTAGGCTTTTCAATCCTTGGTAATAATCCAACATCTTTTAATTCAGGATCAGTTAATAAATAATCTTCTCTGCATTCCGTCTTGGTCAATAATGCATACTTTTCTGGTTTTTCTCTTGCACATCTTCTACATACTCTTATTTGTCTGAAATTGCTGTATAAGTTAGGATCGATTTCTAATGATCCACATTCAAAACATTTGGGAGCTTTAGAAATATCAATTGGGGGAGCCAAGTCCCTTACTATATGGTCTTTCTTCTGTTTTTCCTTCCATGCTTCCAAGCTTTCGTTGACTTCTACTTCTTCATTCTCTTCTTGATTCATAAACCCTCCATGACTATCTTTCATGGTTGAAAAATCATATTCAATATAATCCTTCCTCTTAATAGAATGTTTCTCTTCTAGACGTTTCTTTCTTGCTTCCTCTGCTTCCTTCACACCTTTCGGCACTGGAACAACCTCTATTTTATGTGTCGATGCATCCCTATTATTCTGCTCTAGCCTTTTCCTGATTTCCAAAGCTTTTTTCCTATTATCTTCTACCTTTTGCCTTTGTTCAGGTGATAGCACGCGTTGCTTCTTTGCTTGAGGCTCTTGATTTATGGATCCATTACCAACCACAGCTGGCTCTGGCACGGTTACCGAGTCAACGCTGATGCTTGAGTCTATCCTTGAAGTCACTGGAACATCCCGTAACCCCTTCTTCTGTAGTCTTTCTAGCGCCTTTCTTCTATTAGCTTCCTAAAAGTAAGGTTAGTATCCACAGTTCCGATCTGACTAAACAGCCAAGATCTTGAAATCGATTATCGAAACAGATCCACATCTAGACGATATACATACTATTCTCTGTCTTTGCTCGTCTGATAGCGTTCCCTTTACAAATGACATTACCAATCTACCAAGAATATTCAAAGTGTGTAAAATCTAAGCAGAAAATGAGGATTCTTGAACAGAGCGTGACTGTGGTGATACACTGATAATAGTGGCCTACGAAGTGATGTTACAATTCTAACAGCGAATGGTACCATCCGTGTATTATGTGAAGTGTCACAGTTACATTTAAGCCCGGAAACGACTCAAACCAGCGCCATTGTGTAATTGTGTAAACTGTGATTTGTTAACTACTCAATATAAAGTTTTTTTGCAATCCCAATGCCACCACAGTAACAAAAGCTTATGCGAAGCAACCACATTATGAAAGTGTAACCACAGCTTGTAATGGCGGTAAGCCTTATAAATAAAGGTATGAATCTGCTTGAAATCTACAATGGAAACGATAAAAGCTAAATCATAGCGGTAACTTTAAACTATGGCTATTGAGATCATTGACAGCGGCTCGGACAGATCAGACGATATATCTGTTCAAAGAACAGACCAAGTATCAGTTCAGGGGTCGGATAAAGCTTCTGATAAGAAAACTTCTGCAAACTACGATGTTGAGTCTGTTGATTCTGACTTCAGTGACATTACAAACCCCTTTTTAGAGCCTAAGATCGCCAACTATTACAGAGATATTTACGAAAGCAGTAGGTATGAATGTAGAGATGTTTTCGATCCCCAGTTTAAATGGACTGCTGAAGAAGAAAAGAAGTTGGTTCGGAAGCTTGATTTTAGAGTAGCTTTGACATCATGTATCTTGTTTGTTGCGTTACAAGTTGATAGAGGTAATATTTCTCAGGCAGTTTCTGATAACATGTTGGGCGATTTAGGTATGACAACAAACGATTATAACTTAGGGAACACTTTATTTTTGGTGTCATTTTTGGCTGCTGAAGTTCCAATGTCTTTAATTTCAAAAAAATTGGGACCTGATGTCTTTATACCGTTCCAAATTATTGGCTTTAGTATAATTGCTGCAAGTCAATTTTGGTTGTCTAATAAAACTGGTTTTTTGGTAACAAGAGTTTTGTTAGGGTTTGTTGAAGGGTCTTTGATTGCTGACTTGGTTATTTGGTTATCTTATTTCTATAAATCAAAGGAGTTACCTATTAGATTATCCTGGTTTTGGACAACTTTGTCTTTAGTTAAAATTTTCACTTCTTTGTTGGCTTTTGGATTGTTAAGAATGAGAGGTGTTCATGGTAGGGCTGGTTGGAGATGGTTATTTTTAATCGAAGGTTTATTTACTTTACTTATCGGTATTGCTGCATTTTATTTGATGGTTCCTTCAGCGGTTCAGACTAAAAATAGGTTACACCCCAAAGGTTGGTTTAACGATCGTGAAATTAAAATTGTTGTCAATAGAGTCTTAAGAGATGATCCGTCAAAAGGTGATATGAATAATCGTCAAGCTGTCAGTTTTGGTGGGTTATGGAAATCATTGACCGATTATGACCTTTGGCCAATTTACATTATCGGGTTGATGGCTTATGTTTCATCTGCAACTACTGCACCTTATTTGACCTTGACGTTGAAACAAGTTGGATTTTCTACGTTTAATGTCAACTTATTAACCATTCCAGCTGAAGTAATTCATATCATTATTTTACTTTTCATTACTTGGTTATCAGAAAGAATTAATGAACGGTCATTGTTTGGATTGATCGTTCCGTTTTGGAATTTACCATTTATTGGAGCGTTAGCTTGGTGGAGTGGCACCAATACCAGTGTTTGGGGTACTTGGGTCTTGTATACGTTATTATTGGGTCAGCCATATATCCATGCAATTTGTGTTTCTTGGTGTTCAAGAAACTCCAATAGTATTAGATCAAGATCTGTCAGTGCTGCAGTTTATAATATGAGTGTGCAATTGGGTAACATTTATGCTAATAATATTTATAGAGCAGATGACAGACCAATTTATAGAAGGGGTAATAGGAATTTGTTTATTTTAACCATAGCTTTAATTCCAATCCTAATTTTAACTAAGATTTACTATGTATGGAGGAACAAATCAAGAGAAAAGATTTGGAATTCAATGACTATCGATGAAAAGGAAGAATATCTCCACAAGAATAAAGATTTAGGTAATAAGAGATTAGATTTCAGGTTTGCCCATTAGAGAATAGGAACTAACGAGATTGGATGTTCATAAAGACTTTCAGGCTAAAGTTGTCTATGAAAACCCAATACATAGAGAGAATAAATATCAGAGAATTTAAATCTTTCTATCTGACTTGAGAGAACTCTTCTTCTAAATAAAAGACATATATTATTCTATAACCATCGTAAAATCATTAAATTAAATCATTTTTTAGTTTGGTCAGTCCTTATTTAAGATTTTATCAGCAAAGTTTGGTAAAACAAATGAAGCTTCATGGATTTGCTTAGTATAATATTTCATATTTTCGGAAACAAATTCATCATCCCATTCGAATCTAGCTGGCTTTTTAACGTTGGCATTAGCATCCTTACTACATACCATGAAACCAATTGAACCAGAAGGATAAGTTGGAATCAAAGTATAAGCATATTCAGCAACTGGGAAAATTTCCTTACAATCTTTCTTCAATTTTGAAATGATTGGCATATGTAAGAAAAGATTTTCAGCTTGAGTTGAAATAACACCTTTATCAGTTAAAGCATCTTTCAACAATTCAAAATAAGGTTTTTGAAACAATGATTCGGCTGGACCTTCAGGATCAGAAGAATCAGTGATGATAACATCAAATTGATTCTTGTACTCAGCCAAGAATTTGAAACCATCACCAATGTGAACCTTAACTCTTGGGTCAGAGTAGGACTTAGACATTTCAGGCAAGTACTTTTTAGAAACCTCAATGACAGTTTCATCGATGTCACATAACCAAGCTTCTTCAATTGATGAATGTTTCAAGATTTCTCTCAAAACACCACCGTCACCACCACCAATGACTAAAGCCTTCTTTGGGTTTGGGTGGGAGTTAATAGCCAAGTGAGCGATCATTTCTTGATAAGCAAATTCGTCTCTTTCAGTGACTTGAATACAATTATCTAAGACCAAAACATTACCATAATCAGTTGATTTGAAAACGAGGACATCTTGGTATTTGGATTGTTCAACGTGTAAAATCTTTTCAACTCTCAATGACATGGCTTGTCCTGGCCACATGGTGTCGGAGATTTCAGCAAACCATCCATCTTTAACAGATGGGTGAGTCAATTCTTGGGCCATCTTTAGTCAATTAGATCTATTAACTTGGGTACAAACTAATTTAAGGTGAAAATTTTTTTATTCATTCGTTGCGGAAAGCTCATTGCGTTCCAAGAAATTACCACAATATGCTTATATAATGCAGGCTTCCAGGCTTGACAACTCGGTGGGGTTTGGCAGCGGACGGTACCACTGGACCGTTTTCTGGCTACTGATCGCTGCTGAGCACCGCTGAGAAAGGAGAACTGGTAACTATTTTGGTGAATAGCCTGGATCCATTCTCTGTTCTTATCTTGTTTGATTTCCGCTGAATTTCACAAATTTGCACCCAATTGTGACTTCTCGGCTTATGTTTAATTTGCAAAGTATATTTGAACTCTAACTCAACAACACACTCTTCTGAATACACAGAAGCAACTGCTATTAGTTTGTAGTAATTCTTGACAGCTGCAAGACTTTGAAGACAATCACAGTTGCAACAAGAAACTGCAACAAGAGCCTGAACAGTAGCAATACAATAAAAAGAGTAAGAGTCGGCAACTTGTCCGAGTGGTTAAGGAGAAAGACTTGAAATCTTTTGGGCTTTGCCCGCGCAGGTTCGAGTCCTGCAGTTGTCGTTATTTTTTTGGCTTCACTTTGTGGCGGTGGCGGTAGCCACGCAGCTTGCTTGCGCGGTCTGGCGATATGGCGGCAGCGCAGCGGGTTCTCCATCGCGAATTGAAGGAATTTTTTCATTTACTGACAGCAGAGCCATTAACAGCATGTTTGATAAGGAAGCTGTGTTGGAAATTGCTGATCTAGGAGGATTTGATTATTCTGGCCCTTGGGTATGGTATTTGGTTTATTTTTATCTCAGCTTACCAATTTTAGCATATTTTTTAATACCCTTTATAATGGGAGATGGGACCCACCGAAGCACTAAGTCAATATCGATATTCGTCTTAGGAGATTTGGGACATTCACCAAGAATGTGTTATCATGCTAGATCGTTTGCCAATCTTGAATACAATGTGAATTTAATTGGATATTTGGAATCGGAATTGCCTGAAGATTTAATCGACCATGAAAGAATTGATATTTTTAACATACCCATTATCAAGAATACTGGGTTACCATTTATATTATTTGCTGTTAAGAAATTAACTTTACAATGTTGGTATTTGACCAAGTTGTTGTTTGAATTTAGAGGGATCCATTACATAATGATCCAGAATCCTCCAAGTATTCCAATATTGTTGGTGGTCATCATATATATTAAGATCTTTAGTAGGAGAACTCAATTAATTATAGATTGGCATAATTTAAATTACAGTATACTTAATCTAAGATATGATAATGAAAAACATCCACTTGTAAGAATCTTGAAATTATATGAAAAATGGTTAGGTAAGTTTGCTGACTTGAATTTAACCGTTACTAAAAATATGAAGAAATTTTTAAACAAACAATTTGGGATAAGTAACCTGATTGTTTTATACGATAGACCTGGTAATAACTTCTTACCTTTACAGAAATTGTCATATAGTAAAGAACAAATAAAAAATGACCATGAATTATTCAAAGGTGTTGAAAATCATAAAGTATTAATAAGTTCGACTTCATTCACCCCAGATGAAGATTTCAATATTTTATTAGATGCGTTGAAATTATATGATAATGATGACAATGACGGCTCATCCACTCCAATATTATTGATAGTCACAGGAAAAGGACCATTGAAATCACAATTTCTAAATAGAGTAGAACAGCTCAAGTTTCTGTCAAAAGTAGTTGTAAGAACCGCATGGCTATTAGTTGAAGATTACCCAGTGATAATGGCTGCTGCAGATTTAGGTATTTCGTTGCATACTTCATCCAGTGGATTGGATTTGCCTATGAAAATTCTTGATTTCTTTGGATGTGGTGTACCTGTCATATCGTTAGATTTCCCAAGCATAAGGGAATTGGTTCACGATATTCATGATATAGGAGAAGTTGGAGAAATCGGGAAAGGGAACAAAAAAGGAGGCGATATACTTGCCAATGGGATAATAGTTCAAAGTACTGACAAGTTATATGAATCAATAAAATTAGTAATTAACGATGCAATAATTTACGATAAGATTAAATCAGGAGCTATGAAAGAAAGTACAAACAATTGGAATCAGAATTGGAATAATACGTTAAGTGGCATTTTCAATACTTGATGCCTATCTACACTTTATAGCTTTTGTAGTCTTATGTTAATCATCAATATACCTAATGGCCGCAATGCCATTATCGCCATAGATTCACTATCGCCCCAGTGTCAGTATCCAACTCCTTATCATCTACGTCTAAGACAACCCAAATCAAGTAGTATTTAAAGCCTGGTTCCACTCATCGGCAAAATCACTCTGTTGTCCCTATCGCCCCCATCGGCCCAGCAGCTGAAAACTGCCGACACCCCAAAATGATTGACGATACGTCAAAAAACGTCTCCACAATACACAGGCTACGATAAGCAACAAGGCAAGATCTATATGTAATCAGGATAAAAAGGCAGCAGTCCCTTGAAGTTTTTGTCCCTGAAGAATTTCTAGTCCCACGTCAAGAGTAGAAAAGAACATAGTGCAACGTTGATAATATGTCAAAGGAGAATTTTGATGTTAGAGTTGAGCAAGGCTCGAGCTTAGAGTATGGAGAGAAGGCTGATAAGAGGGCTGAATTACATAGAGGCCTTAAGTCGAGGCACATATTGATGATTTCCATTGGGGGAGTCATTGGTACCGGGCTTTTCGTTGGGTCGGGTGCTGCTTTATCAACAGGAGGACCTGCGCCATTATTGATTTCATATATGATAATGTCCTTAATTATATACTTGGTGATGATATTTTTATGTGAAATGACGGCTTATTTGCCAATGAGAGGTTCTTCGTTTACCACATATGCTACTAGATACGTTGATAAATCATTGGGGTTTGCCTTAGGTTGGAATTACTGGTATTTTTTCAACATGCTTGTTCCCACTGAATTGACAGCTGCAGCTATAGTTGTTGAGTATTGGACTGATAAGGTACCCGTTGCAGTATGGATATTGATTTTCTGGTTAGTGGTGGTTGGATTGAATTGTCTACCAGTTAAATATTATGGAGAAACTGAATTTTGGTTTGCAGCTATAAAAGTATTATGTTTAATTGGATTAATAATTACCGGAATTGTTATATTTTTCGGAGGGGCCCCAACTCATGATAGATTAGGTTTTAGATATTGGCAAGAACCTGGATCATTTAAGCTAAGCTTGGCAACTTCAAATCAAAATTTGTCAAAGTTTTTAAGTGTTTGGAGTTCAATTATAAAAGCAGCATTTTCATTTATTTCAGGGCCTGAAAATGTTATCATTACGGCAGGGGAAGCTAGGAAACCAAGAAAAAACTTACCATTGGCTGCTAAGACCTTTATTTATAGAGTTGTGTTTTTCTATATAATCGGTGCCTTAATTATAACTGTTATAGTGCCATATAACAATCCTCATCTTTTGAGTGGAACTGGTAATGCAGCATCATCACCTTATGTGATTGGGATTAAGAATGCAGGAATCAAAGTATTAGATCATGTAGTCAATGCAGCAATATTGACTAGTGCATGGTCAGCAGGGAATGCCTTTTTATATTCATCAAGTAGAAGTTTATTGGGATTAGCAAGAGATGGATATGCTCCTAAATTCTTAGATCGTTCAAATCGTTATGGTGTACCAATTACCGTTATACCATGTAGTTTATTTTCATTATTGGCCTTTTTGAATGTATCAAGTTCATCAGCCCAAGCATTTAAATGGTTTTCAAATATCTGTGTTATATCTGGATTCATAAGTTGGGTAGTATTGGCAATTTGTTACTTAAGATTTAGAAAAGCCGTTGATTATAACAAAATTTATGACACTTTACCTTATAAAGCTCCTTTACAACCGTTTGGAACTTGGTTTATTATAATATTTGTATCACTAATGACTATAACTAATGGGTATGCAGTGTTTTTCAAATTCAACGGTTCAGACTTTGTTGCAGCATATATTACTTTACCAATATTCTTTACGTTATACTTTGGTCATAAGTTATATATGTATTTTGTCAAAGGTTATAAACATTGGTATTACCCAGTTCATGAAATAGATTTGGTCAGTGGCTTAGACGAAGTTGAAGCCGATGAAATGAGTGAACCTGATAGAATTGCAAAGAATGTGTGGCAGAGAATATGGTTTTATGTAGGTGGTTAAGTTAGTTCCGGCTTTATAGTAGAATATAGCACCGTACACCGCGAAAAAGGCCAGTGCACCAGTGAGGTATACACCGGTACACCTGAGAATGATACACCGGTACACATACGAGTCGTACACCCGTACACCGGTGTCGACTCCTTGTCCCGTGACGAGTCTCGTGCAAAGTTTTAGCCTGAACTTGGGGTCGTCCAGAACCGAATTTCGACATCTTCAGTTTGAAAGAGTCGATAGGCAGAGGGACCAGCTGGGGCTAGGCTGAGCCAGGAAGGACAAAGTAGAACCGGTTAGAACCATTTAGAACCAGGTGGGACCAAGAACAGTTTAGTACGAGTCAGCAGCCGGAAAGGCTGTAGGAGAAAGGCAAGGTACGGAGGTAATACAGAACAAGCAGAGCAACAGGAGGTTCACCATAGCTTTTAAGGCCACACGGGCTGCAAATGAGAAACATTGCCATTGTTATTGTTCAGGTTGGTGCCTTCCGTTTTTGTTCTATTTCCTTAAGTATGAAACCCAATTTGTTCAATAGAATATCCGGGGAAACATCTGTTATCTTTTCGTTGATTCTGCCAATTGCTAGTGGGGAATACAGGACTGCAACTCTTAGTGTTCAATTGGATAAAAATTTTTCTTACCAACAACCCAAACTATGAGATGGGTGAAAGGGTCATTGTACATACTTTAGAGTTAACATTGTATTGCCTTTCTACTGCCTTTTGGAAAATAAAGCTTAAGAGGGGAGGTGAAATTATAAAGTTAAACCTTAAAAATTACCGAATGGCGATCCAATTATTCACCTCTTCCACCTTGGTTTATTCTGTACTGTTTAACGGCCCTACATCAGCTAGGAGAACAAATTTGACTTTGCAAACATCCAGGCTTAATGATTTGCTAAGGCGAAGGCGAAAACTGAAAGTATTATCAAAGCTCAGAGGTAGTATCCTTTTGTATTGTACATTTTGTAAAGCTTATTACCCCAGATTCTTCTCTGTACACCTACTAGCCTGTTCGCTACAGGCACCTAATTACTGTTCTCTGCGTCTGCAGACCCGAACTGACTGTTGAACCAGTTCATTCGATGTTGAATCCGTTCAAACGATGAAGAGATTTAGAACTGAAAGAAATTATAATTCATAATTCGTCAATTAAAATACACTATATAACATTTTCCATCCCAATTATTATACTATCAAAGTACTCCATGTTTTATATACATTTCACAATAATATTAATCACTTAATTGAATCAATACTGATTTAACAAGTCTCTTATTTTATTATTTTTATCATTAATTTTAATGATTTCATTTGAAATCTTAGTTAATGCACAATGTTTTGATAAGTTTGGTAAACCATCTTTAGTAAACTGTTTACGTTTTGATTTTTTACTTATTGGAGGGTTCTTAGTATACGTTTCAAAGTTTGTGATCAAACGCAAACAACGTTCATAGGCCAATTTACATAATTGACGTCTTTTTTGTTCACTGTGACTATGATTTAATCTCTTTTGTTCAAGGGTTAAAAGTGGTTTGGAGGTGGATCTTTTGCGTTTCTTCAACAGTGGCTCATCATCATCGATTGAAGATTGTCTTGATTCTGGAGTTGGCAACTGGGTTATCATTTCATCATCTTGATCATCATCCATATTATCCATATTGTCACTCGTTATATGAGGAAGTTTACCCGACTTTATATGGTTCGATTTGTGATCAAGCTTAGAAGGAGGAGGATGACTAAAAGCATTTGTTATATCCTTCTTACTACGATGTTCATTTGGTTTGAAATTGAAATTATAATGATACATATCCAAAGGATTAGTACCATTTGGATTAGCCAAGTTATCTAAAAATTTTTCTAAAGCATTAGATTCAGTATTAGAAAAAAATTTGTCAAATTCATCGTCTTCATCACTTTCATCAACTTCATCAAGAGAATTGGAAGGTTCAATCTCTTGAGAATGGGAATATTCATCTTGATGATTTCTATCGTCTTCAACGTTGGAATTCGTTTGGTTTTGATGATCTATTGATTTTTGATTCATTTGATGGCTGAATAAGGAGCCATGTTGGATCTTTTGTAAGTTTTCAATTGCATTCAAAGCATTTTCTTGTTGAATTGAATTATACATCAGATAAGCCTGTTCGAAGTTCATATCTGTGGAAACCATATCCAAGGAAAAGTTATTCAACATTTCCAAGTCTTCCATATCGTTCATCCTTTATAACTGAAACCTATTTCTATTGGGACCTAATACCACCTTAACGTTGCTAGTCAAGCGGGTCTATTCTGTAGGGGATATAGCTGAATGTAACTGATAATTATAGTCACTAATATACTGATATTATCTACTGTAATACAACAAACACCACTGATGTACTGCTATTATGGATATGTACGATGTATGTACCAAGGTATGGAGAAAAATCAGAAGGAAATCCAATCGACTTTATATTCGAATTTTTTCAATCAAAAAACTAAAAATTAAAATGGAAAAAAAAAAAGAACCCAAAATCGAGTTACGAGCACGGGAAAAACTTTTGTCATTCTGTCGGAAATAAACACCGCACCAACCTGCAAACTGCTCCCAGGGTGGTCATGGGCTAATCTGCAAGCATGTCGCGCGACACATTCACTTATCGGTTGGAGCAGCGCAGAGAAGGCAAGCCTAAGCTAGGGGGCCAGCAGCCAAAGCAAAGACAGCAGAAGAAGAACACAAGCACAAGCACAAGCACACGTAGAAGTAGAAGCCGAAGAGAAGCAGAACAGGGAAGTGCAAGCCCAATCCGAGTCCGAACCCCCAGCCAAAGCATACACCAGAACTAGGAGTGGAAGCAAGGAAAGCAATGAACAGGGAGACATTTCCACCAATCTCCACACAAAAATTTCATTGTAAATATTTTTGACAAAGAAAAAGAAAACCCTAGACTATAAGGACAAGTATGGGGATGAGCTGTAGATAGCCTTGCATTCAATGTTGTAGGATAGCAAAAAATAAAGTTGGAGTATATTGGAGTACCCATCCTGTCTCATCTCTCATCCCTATCCTCTCATTCAATGGCATATCTTCCCAGTCCAGTCTTAGCTCGTGAAATCGTCTCATCGATTCTGCACCATTGCCTTTTCTCTGCACTGCTCCCTATTCTGGTCCCTATTCTGGTCCCTATTCTAAGGCCCTAGCCAATAACCAATCGCGTAATGTTAATTGGATAGTTTCCTACTGTATTCCCTCTATTGCTATCCTTGGTTCCCTTAGTTGCAGCCATTTCACCGAAATCAATGTTCTCCTTTCTTTTATCAGTGTTCGATGGGTTTACAGGTTATGTATATCGTTTGAGTGACAGTTGGGGATTTAAAAAGTTTGAAAAAAAATTGTTAACCCTTTCCTGATGACGCCCCCTCCCCTTTCCTACAAAGGGAATATTATTCCTAAATTCTAATTGACTAATTAGGCCTATACTTCCAGATTTAAACTATGTCCATGTTAGTCATGCCCGTACCATGCATTTAAGTAGTTTGACATCTCCGAAGCATGTTTCTATTTTCTGTACAGCATTCAATCTTTGCTCGTCAAGCAGATGGGCCTATGGGACTACAATGGGACTACGGTGGGCCCCTGGACCTACGATCTACCCGATGGACTATTAGTATCAGCTTAGGGTCAGACGGGGATCGTCCCAGCAGGCAACAGTGGCAGAGTGGCAGCAACAGTGGCAGCAAGAGCGTCGAGATAACCTATACTAATTAGGCACTGGAGTTAGATTTTCACTATAGGGTTTAGTTTATTTCCCCAGATTTTCCTTTCTGTTTCAGCTCTTAAGCTAACGGGTTATTAGAGTCCAGCACTAAGAGTCTTCTACACTTGATATAGGGTCTACTGTCTAGATTTCTCCATACCTCTATACCCCTACTCTACTCCTTCCCTATAGACGTGTGTTCCCTAGTCTATGTCCTTCTCTATACACTTGTGCTCCGTCTATGTCTTCGTCTATGTCCATCGTCTGTGTACTACACACTTGTGCTCCCTGGCCTATGTCCTCAGCACCGCTGAGACTCAGCACCGCTGAGTCCAGTCCGTTGATTCATTTCCTATTTAGTCAACGAATTCCTCCATCCTTCTGTTACAGCAACCACATCAATTCGCCTCTTTTGTTCTCCAAGCTTCCGTGCTTCCTAAAATAACTTCTTGGGTTCCATTCGAGCGTGTAACCACCGCCGCCCACACGCAGGACACACACACAGGAAATACACGAAATGTGGGGAGACCGGAGTGGGTTCTTCTCAGCTCTCCCAACCGTCAGTCCGCCAGGCCGTCCAGGTCGTTCCAGTTGTTCTGGCAAGCTTGGCCTGGTATGGCCAGTCCGGGCCAGCTGGAGCAAGGAGAGGGGAATGCACAGTTCCCTTGATCCAGAATCTGGCGGAAATAGATCTGCACACCAGTACACCCACACAATAGCACACCATATTTCTTACCTCTTCTCTGGCTGCTCCTCCAATCTTACTATCTCTCTTTGGTCAAAGCTTTCCCCATTCTCATCTAGTATCCGACCCTGACACTAGTACACTCACTCCTCCTTGCCCTTGGCCAGTCCGGCATTGCTTGACCAAACCGATCCAGTCTGGTTGCGTCCTCCAAGTGGATAATCGGTTACTTCATTACAGCCTTCTTTACTGGCTGCATTGGGGTTTGGCTCCCCCTCTATTTCAACAGTTATGCTCGGTTGATTCGTTTTGCAGTCACTTGGCCCTTGCACTACTGTAACATCTTGCAATTTATTTACGCTGCTGGCTTGACAATCTATTCAACGTTTCCCCTAAAACGACCGTTGAGAAGCTTACTTAATCGAAGTTAAGTCAATTGATAAAAAATTTGGATCTATAGGAATTAAGCAATTAACTACTTTAAGCAATTACTGAAATTATACTTTAAGTTACACTTTGATTCAATTATACTTTTTTATATTTATTATACATGTAACCTACAAACTTGTTGAATACCAACTCAACACTCTGCAACTTTATTTAGCTTTGTACTTTATTCCAACCACTGTGTCTACATTTGGTGCAACTGTACACCAAATCCTTCAGTGTCTCAAACTTAACAATAATCTATTTGTACCTTTGGCAGCCTCTTATCCATTGACCCAATTCAAAAATTCGTCCCAATAATCATCATTAAACATCTGCTTAAAGTCAACTTGATTATAAATTTTTTGAAATTTATTTAAAGTATCTAAAATATTATTGACTTCAATTAGTTCTAACTCATAGACCTGATTATTAATTTTCTTGATTATAATCTCAATTAAGTTTTTTAAAACTGGTATAACATTTAATATTGGATTTGTCTTTAATGTTACAAATTGTTGCAAATTACTCATAAAGTTTTCTAGTACCTTAATTTGTTTTAAATTAATTTCTTCTTCATTAATTATCATATTAATAATAACAAATATAAATCCATTAATACAATGATCACTACTAACCCAATATTTCTTATAAAATGAAGGTAATTGTAGATTATTAAAATTATTCAACATTTGAAAACTATTGATTGTACCTAATTTTCTTTCATCATCAATTGATAAATTTTCTGTTAGCTTTACATTAATCATATGTTTAGTGACAATCAATTTTTCATGACAAAACTTGATATCTAGTAAAAATTTTGCAAAACTAGTTGGTGTTTTATAATTTAATAATTTAATTCCTAATGATTCAATCTTATAATAAGCCATATTTAAAAAATTCAAATTATTTTCATTAATATTAATATTATTATTAAAATAATACAGCTTTTTAAATAATGATAAATCATACATGAATAAATTATAAGTTATAGGTAAAAAATCATTTGTTTCAACTTCAATTAAATTGATCAAATTGAAATCACTTATATTTCTTGGTAAAGGAGTTGTAAATTCATTTAATTCAATTTGGCCAGTTCTATTAGTTGAACTATCTTCAAACCAATCAACTACAACCAATAACCACCAAATTCTACAACTCATTTCAAAATTTAATAGATTCAAGTCAGATGTACCTCTAGTTAATTTATCTAGATTTAATATTCTTGCAATATAAATCATACAGTGTAATAAAGTAGTTTGAACATGATATCCATAAACATTGTAAAAATTAGTAGCTAATATAGCAAATGTTTGTAAGGCTTTAATGTTTGGATATTTTAAAAATTGTCCACGATGTAAGCTTTCTAACGAAGCAAAGCCACTAATTTCTCCTAATTTATAGCATGTTTCATCATTAAGATTTAATTTTTGTTTTAATTCATCGTCTAATAATATCAAAGAATTACCAATCAAAGCATAATATATTGATAACCATAAATATTCATCTCTAGTTTGTTCATACTTTTCATTTAAATGATTTCTTGATTCAAAAAATTGAATATGTTCTTTATTGAATATTTCAGGTAATACTACACAATGTAAGAAGTAAATTTGATTAAAATTAAACTCTAGTAATTTCAACAGATTGTCAAACGTCAAAAAATTGGCTAATTGTTTGAAATCATTATAGTCAAATTCGATCCTTTCAGTTTCAGGATCTTTTGTTCGGCCAATAAGACTAACAGTCATTCCATAAAACCCAAATTCATTAGGCTTTGAAATCGGTTTTGGATTAGGAGTTTCTAGTTGTTTTATTCGACTCTTGAGATATTCATTCTCAAGCTTCAACATTTGTATTTCCAGGTCTTGATCTAATGATCCATTATTGGCACTATTACCATTAGCATTTCGAACAGGTTTGTTGTCGTTATTGTCATTATATACTCTCCCATTGACCATCACCTTCTCCCGCCGACAGGTAACTTGCAACCCTCTCTTAATACACACATCACAAGGCACTTGCTTATTGCATTTGACTCTCCGCCTATAGCAATCATAGCAAGACTTTGGGATTCTTTTTGTGATTCTTGGTTCTTTAGCACCTTCGTTTTCAACCCCAACCGTTCCTATTTGGCCACTTATTTGGTCACTTATTTGGCCACCGATAGAAACCCCGGCCTGGCTACTGACTTGCGACGTACTGGAGGCATTGGAAACGTTCGAATTGGTCGAATTAGATGAATTGTTTGGTTCTAAACCCCAAGCACTCATCTGAGCGGCTATTTGATTTCACACTTGGCAAGCTCCCGTTTTTATCTACTGAGACTGCTTACGTCATCAGCTTTAGCATCGCTGAAGTTCATGGGCCGTCAAGGGTCTGGGCCGCAAAGCAGAAGGAGAAAGAGAAGAAGGAGAAAGAGAAGAAGGAGAAAGAGAAGAAGAAGCAACACCCTTGGTATATTGGAACAAAATTGCAAAACTATAAATCCATTGCTTGGTTAGCCAATTTTCTGACCTTTATTTGACCTTCAGTCAACCCTGCTTCTGTTTCATCGAATTTCATAAAGCCCATAGCTCTTTTCCCATCATCAGTCAATATGTTCAGTATATGGGCCCCATGGTCATCAAAACTGCCTTCATAAACAGCTTTCATCGCCTTATCTTTGATGAAATCTCTTGGTGCTATCACCTTGTTAAAAGCATCCCTAGTTGCTATCATGTTATCGATGTTATAAGGACACAAAGGACAATAAGCATTGAAAAATACTGAAGAATCATGGTCACCAATATGTTGTTTGTCAACTTCATGAGGCAGGTCACAATGCCAGAAGACATAATCCCCAGTATTAACGTATGGAATTGAATAGACTGTTTTCAAACGATCAATGTGTTTGAAAAACTGTTCATCTAAGAAGAATTGACCACTACCAACTATAACCCCCGGGAATGCACTTGATTCCAAATCAATTGACTCATCACCTTGCCAAAAAAATGGCAACAAAATAGAATAAGCATTGATTAGTTTAATGTTTGGTAAGATTCTTAAAGTCCCTTCACCGCTTTTAGCTGAAGATAAAGCCAACCAACCCTGTAAACCTCTAAAAGCTGAAGTAGCAGTTGGTCTTTCTTCTAAATGAGAGTATAAATCAGTTTTAGCAAATGCTCTTTTATCTAATACCCAAGGATCCCATTCTTCGTATCTTCCTTCTAGTATAGGAGCATACAATTCACGATAAGTTTCATCTTCCCACCTTTCAATTGAACCAGCATCAAGATGTAAATCCAATGAAATAGCCTGGCCAGGAGGTCTAATTCTAAAAGCATCAGGATAGACCACTTGGCTATCTTTATCAATTGCTAAAGAATCATCTTTAACATAAAAAAATTGGCCCATATATTTCATTAATTTGATAATTTCAGGATGTGATCTTGCTTGGACTTCACCTTTTGTCCAAAATCCAAACCAATTGGTTATATTAGGTTCAGGATACCCCCCAACTTCAGGATGTTTAGTAACAAAATCAGCCATTGAGTGTTTCCATTCTTCACAAGTTTTAGTATCAACTACATTACGAACAATGACAGCACCTCTTTCTTTAAATTTATCACTAATATCGGATGGGAACTTACCATCATTTTGTTTAATGGTGGACCAGTCAATTGAAGGGATATAATTTTCCCCTTCAGCAGCAATTTCTTCAGTCATTACTTCAATATCCTTTAATAATCTCTTCCATGATGCTTTAACTGCTTCAACATGCTCTGGTTTGATCAACTTTTTCTTTAATTGGGAAAACTTCTGATAATCAGCTAAGAACGGTGGTTCTATTGACGTAGCACTGGGAGCCATATTATTTTCCTTACCTTTAGCTTTCTACCGTTATCTTTACTTGTACCTTTAGTTATCACCTTAGGCTTGCAATTGAGTTTATCTTCAAGTTGAATAAAATAACTCAATTAAGAACATTCAAAATATTTGCCGGGCCTAACCTTTATATACTTCTCATGTAATAAGCTTTATCTGTAGGCTTTTTCACAATGACACAATAGATATGGAATAAACCAACCCTTTGGATCGACCTTCCCGATAACGATCCTGATAATTGTACCGGCACCCCCCCTGGTATTCCGTTGGAGCACACACAACAATTACTAGTCCTATTAACACTATACTCCTATAATCCTTGCAAGTATGACAGCGATTGCAGCCATTGTGCTCCTCCACTGGCCTCCACGCTCAGGTTAATTCGAAGCTCGATCGAGATTCTCGGTCTAAACTCGCTCGAAACGCTAAACAACCTCGCCTGCAGCAGGTACATGGTTGGGAGCACCGGCGCAGGCTATTGATTCAACGAAATTTGAGAAGATAAGCAGGATGCCTAATTGAGTTGTGAAAATACACCCAAATTACTAAACTTTGGCATATTATTGGCCAAGCAGCGGTGGATTTTCGTGGTGGGACCGTTGCTAGGGTTGTACAGGCTGGCCAGGCTGTTATCAAGCGTTTCGGGCGAGGGTATCTACAACTTCTTATCTAACGGTTGAAATCTGCCATTAGACAGTTTAGTTGTAGATTTCCAGATTTCAGATTGTTGATTAGGATTGATCAAGTTTGAGTTTTGAAAAACTATATAACCACACCTTTTCCTTGCAACTTTTTACAACTTTATATTTTCCAAACAAGCCATTATGGACGCCAAGATGGACAACACAAATAAACCATTATCTAAATGGGTACCTAGAAACCAACCAGTCTTTTTGTTATCACTAGTGATATTGACCATGGTTCACCCAACCACCATGGGGTATGATTCTATGATGACTGGTGGGATTTTAAACTTGGATTCTTATCTTACATACTTCAAATTAACCAATGCTACCATTGGTTTAAATAATGCTGCTACTTGGATGGGTCAGATCATTGCTACCGTAACTGTTAGTCAGTTTTTGGCTGATAAGTTTGGGAGAAAGGTAGCCATCTTTATCGGAATCATGGTATTGAATATCGGGGTTATATTACAGAGTGCAGCTCAAAAGATTGAAATGTTTATTATCGGTAGATTATTCTTAGGTATGGGAATGGGGATCACGAATATCGGTGCTATTGTGTTGGTTAGTGAAGTGTGTCCTATTCACATTAGAGGGATTATCATGGGATTGGCCTTTAGTTGCTTTTTGATTGGTGGTTTGATCGCTTCAGGTATAACGTATGGATTACGTGATTTACCAGGTAATTGGAACTGGAGAGCTCCTTCAATCATCCAAGCCGGTCCAAACTTGATTGCTTTAGTCAATTTGCTTTTCATTCCTGAATCCCCAAGATATTTATTGGAAAAGGGTTTTGATAAACAGGCTTTAGATACCTTGATGATTGTTAATAAAAACGACTTACAATCTTCAAATGATTCATTGCAATCGTTTAAAGTTGAAATGATCAAGTTACAAGAATCGGGAGTGAACTCTTACCATCCTTGGAAGCAATTTTTCAAGTCAAGATTGAATGTTCACAGGGCTTTAATCAGTTTTACTCATGCTATTTTGACAGAAATGGGTGGTTCATCCGTTGGAACTTATTATTTGGCGATTTTGTTGCAACAAGCCGGTATTGCCTCTTCAACTGAAAGATTACAAGTCAATATCGTTATGAGTGCTTGGCAATTGGTGTGTGCATGTTCTGGATCGTTTTGTTTTGATAGAATTGGAAGAAAACTACAATCCATGATAAGTTTAACTGGTATGGTTGTCTGTTTTTTGATTTTGGGAGGATTAGTGAAAACTTATGGTGATGGTCATAGTAGATCAGGATCGTTTGGTACTATTGCCATGATGTTCTTATTTAGTGGGTTTTATTCGTTCACTTTCACTCCTTTAACTACGTTATATCCATCAGAATTGTATCCATTCTTAATGAGAAGTGCTGGAGTATCATTATATCAAATATTCAATGGAGGATTTGGATTGATTTCAAGTTTCGTGTTGCCATTTGCTATGAATGGTATTGGCTGGAAGTATTATATTGTTAATGGTGCATATGATGCCTTATTTATTCCAGTTATTTACTTCTTATGGATTGAAACTAAAGGTATTGACCTTGAAACCGTTGATGAATTGTTCTGGCAACATCCATTACATAGAGACAGATTACCTAAAGTTATTGATAGTGAAAGTATTAGCGTCGAAAGAGAAAGCATTGAAATTGCTAACAAAGTATAAGTTTAATATATGTAAATTATTTATGAATCTCTGCCTGTGCTGTGTGTGCTGTGCCTGTGCTGTGCCTGTGCTGCGCCTGTGCTGTGCCTTATATACGCCAGCACACTGCCTATATTACACTGCCTAAATGAAGGATACTTGACTGTTAAAAGCAAATTTCCAACCTGTTAGACGTCAGTCAATATCCAGGTGCAAATAGTAACCTGCTATTTGCTGATGGTTCGGCTCAACTAAAACTTCAAGTACAATTCGTCTTCTCCCTTAACTTTGCACTGGCTTTTGATCGATGGGTCCAAGTGTTTAACCTGGTCCAATATTTTATCCTTATCAGCTTTACTGACATAAAATGGATACTGCTTCTCACTCATAGATAAATTAGGAGTATTTGGAGCACTATTACTATTGCTATTACCATTGCCATTCGTATTAGAAGCGTGGGCGGAATTAGGATTAGGACTATTGGGGCTATTAGGACCAACGCTGCTCAAGAACGAACTGACGTCTATCAAATTATCCGACAATTCATTGACTAAGTTATTCAATTCTTGCTGTCTTTGATGCTTCTTCATCATTTCTTCCTGCAAGTGCTCGTCCGAGTAGAACTCCTGGCTCCTCAACAACGACGACCTTTCATTGAACTCGTCGTCCTCTGCGTCATTAGGTCTTATACACGATAAACAAGCTCCCATATTTCCAAAGTCAAAGCTTCCAAGGGTTCCAATTCAATGGTTCCAATTCAATGGTTCCAATTCAATGGCTCGTTCTGCTTCGCACCAGGATACACCGGTGCACCAAACCAGCATCGCTACACACCGGTGCACCATTTTACTAATGCATAGATGCAGTATTACACCCGACTAAGCATAATCGTAATCACCGCGACATCGCAGCCCCAGAGCGGGCGTGTCGTATTACGCCTGGGTGAAGCCCAGGAAGAATGTCGCTGCTACTGTTTTGTGAAGACTCACCAGGTGAATCATTAGGAAGCGAAGAGGTGACAACCGTTCCGCAGAGGTGTAGGTAATCACTGGGGCCAAGTTACGGTAGCACAAGGCAGGAGACGAGGCGAGCAGCGAACAGGCTGGCGAAAGTCTGGAACCAAGCAGAGTGAAAATCCCACACACGGATATAACTCACATTGTGCGGTTGTAATAACCTTCGTAGTTATTAGTAATCGCACCCGTTATATATATATTGTATATATAGTGGTTAATCCTGAAGGATTTCCTGAAGGATTTCTTGAAGGACTCGAGTGGTATCTTTGCTTGAGTGGTAGTTGTGGGTGTTCTAGACAGCTCACGATGCGGTTTACTGACTTATCGACCGAATTGATAATCAAATGTCTAAGCTATTTAAGCCTCGAAGAACTAAATGAGTTAATAGGGTACGATTTGAAATCGTTGGAATCATTGATGCTTTATAGTAAGTATAGTCAGCCAGTGATAAAAACCTCAAGTGTGAGTACCAAAGACTTGAATCATCTAATTAAGAACCAAGTCATCATCCATCCAACTAGAATTTTGATCGATAATTATGATCAGTTGGCCTTCCAATATATAACTCAAATGTGCCATTGTAAGAAAGTTGCCCTTTCGATTCAAGATTCATCGGTTTTACCCTATATCCAGTTTTTTAACTCGAATCAACAATTAATCGACATATACCTATCGGCTCCAGATATGATCCCTTCGATGTTGGATTTGAACATAAGGTACATGAAATTATTAACAACGAACTACTCCCTTTTACCAAATAACATTCAACACCTTGATTTGTCCTTCACCGCACTAAATGATTTTAAATTGTCACGGGTTGACTTTCCAAAATCTTTGATAACCCTAGATTTATCCCATAACAATTTATGTGTGTTGAACGGTGGGAATTTTCAAATAAGCCATCTCCTGGATTTACAGATCTTGAATTTGTCAAACAATGATATCACCCACTTCAACATCAGTCATCATCAGGTCAATTTGAAATCTCTTGATTTGTCTTGCAACCTACTAGTTGATATTTCATTTGTAAATAACTGTTTCTGTAATAACTTAGAGTTCATTGGCCTAAGCAGAAACATCATTAGTCATATTCCTCGCCTTAACGGCAGAAACGAAATCGATTTGTTCGGGAACTATATCAAGTATTAACAGTAGTAACCCCTGTCTCCTCAAGACGTTATAGTTTTATAACTTTGTATCATACATGCCTTAGTGTTAGTCTTAGCTTATACCTCTTTGCACCGGTGCACCCACACTAATATGCTTTTGCAGTCTTAACCCCGTGCACCCACACTACTATTCTTTTTGCAGTCTTGCGCATCAAGGGGCAGAACCCAAACCAACCACTGAAGCAACAGAGATGTCTAAAGGATTGTGCTTGTACGCTTTTGACACGTTATACAGCCAGTTGAGCCACGAGAAACCAGCGTCGTTGGCAACAATCTTGTCGCAAGTGAATGAAAAATTGACCCAATTCCCAAAAACTGCCCCATTATTTATAACCTGGGACAAGGATGATGATTTAAGAGGATGTATTGGGACGTTTCATGATCAAAGTATTGAGAACGGAGTGAAAAGGTTTGCGTTGACAGCTGCATTAGACGATCCAAGATTCCCCCCTGTGAAATTAAGTGAGTTGGCTTCGATGTCTTGTAGTGTTACCTTGTTAGATAATTTCAAGCCGATTACAAATCCGATGGATTGGGAAATTGGCGAACATGGATTGAAGTTATCTTTTGAAATGGAAGGTCTGTACTACTCAGGTACTTTCTTGCCATCTGTTGCTGAAGAGCAAGAATGGGATAAACTAACTACGTTATGGTATTTATTAAGAAAAGCTGATTATAACCTATCCAAATCCAAAGCATTGGAATTCTATAATCATGGTATTAAAGAAGGTTGGTTAGACTTACAAACTTATGAAGGGTTAAAGAGTACAATTTACTATAAAGATTTCATTGATTGGAAGAAATAATTGATACTATTTGAAATAGTAGAGGTATATAGGGAAATATTAGAGGTATGAGATATGAATAAACATTATATTAGTCTATAATTCTATACTTGACATACTTTAACTATTCCAAAAAGTAAAAACCCACTTAAAACTGGAATAGTAAAATTATCATCAAGGTTAAATACATTAATGAATTCTGAAAAACTAGCAACAAACCCACATAATACAGCATATATATGATAATTTAATTTAGATGATTGAACTGTCCAAGATATATCATCTGCTACGTTGACTTTGCTGTCATAAACTGGAATAAAATATCCATAAACTAAGTAACAGCTAATAATACCAGTTATAAAGCTTGCTAAAGCTCCTGCAAATGATTTACCATTTGAAATTTGGAAAGTATACTTACCGAATCTTCTACCAAAAGTTGAAGCGGCAGTATCCGCCCAACTTAATAATAATACACTCATCAATGAAATGTCCTTAGGCAATACACTAAACACAATAATTAAACCTGCCAAATAGTATAAAACCCCATTATAATGGTTAATTTCACTTTCTCTAATCAAAAACCAGAAATTGGTCACAACAACCTTGTTAATATCGGGGTTTTGGAATCTAATATAATCATTGGTAAACACTACAATGAAAATCAAAATCAATGGTATAATAAGTTGCTTTTGATTCACTCCTAAAGTGTATAACCAAAGGGTAAAGAATCCAATGGATGAATGTAAAGATTTTCTGATAATTTCATGCTTAACCACAAACTCCCGGAACTTGTTGACATGATTGGTCTCTTGTAGTTTCCGAATAGTCACTTGCACTTTATCTTCAAGACTTTCAACCTCTGTATCATCGCTCTCACCGTCGTCATCGATTTCACCGGCAGCGCCCTCGTCATCGTCATCGGCAACGTCAGCGTCATCGGTCTCTTCATCGTCGTCGTCCACTTCGACATCGTAGTCGTCGTCGTCCTCATCCTCATCGCTGGCGCCGTCATACACGTACGTCACATCCTCCTCCTCGATATACGACTGATCCAAGCTGTTCAAGATGGTCTTCTTCTTAATTGATTTAGGGGTGCTCACGACCTTCCTACGGGTAACTTTCGGGGTCAATGGGATCCCTTCACTCATGGTTTTTCTGCGCTTCAAGCTGGGCCTACCGTCTTCTACTATGTGATTAACACCGTCTCAGCACCTCTGTGTAACCGACAACTTCCAGAACCGTACAACAGCGAATAAATCAGTTCAATCAAACGAATCTAACGAATCTTCAAATCAAAATAAACAAAAATTGCAATGTCGTGAGGAAGAGAGGGAAGAGGGAGCAGAGACATATGTCGGCAGTCGGCACTTTTGCAGCTTCGTCGGCACTTTTGCAGCTTCGTTGGCAGTTTGCAGCTTCGTCGGCGCTTTTGCAGCTTCGTTCTTATACCTTTGGTCTCCTGCTTTCCTTTGACGTCGTACTTCATTTCGTTCTTCAGTTGGAAAAGAGTGTGTGGGATCGTGGATAACGTATATGCTAGGCTAAACAGAGTGCGCTGCTCAATACAACCCACCATGAGACCTGGACGTTGGCTGCACTAGATGAGAAGCCGAAGAGACCAAAGTTGAATAGATCGTGCTTGGGCTTGCTATGGTGTCTCCTCGTCTTGTGGTCTTTAAAGTGGGGAGTTTGTTCGTCGAAGCCACCCCTTATTTCACTGAAATTGAGCTTCTTGTCGCCGTAAACAGGTTTAATGGAGCCAACAGGCTCAACAGGCTCAGTAGTGTTCTTGAACTGTTGTTTTCGGTACGATTCATTCAACTCGCCTTTTGATTTGAAAGTCCTGAAGGGATTGTGTTTTTGCAACTCTTTAGGAACATGTAAAATATTCAGTGGATCATTCATATTTGGTACTTCTTCTTCATTGTCATAAACGTATTTATAAACATAATCTTCATCTTCAACGAGTTCCTTGTTCTCATTGGATTCAAACGTCTCCATTGATCCTAAAGTTAAACTAGTCATGGTGGTAATTGAAGGTTTACTGCTACTTGTTGTATCAACAATTCCTTTGAAATTTGGGTACACTCTTCTTATATAGGCTAATGCGTCTTCGTTTGGCTTTCTTTCCAATAGTTTATCAAGTTCTTCATCTGGATTGTTTATATTAGGCACCATTGTATGCAGCTTTTTTATCTTAGTCTCACTAGACTTTGGACTTGAAGGTTTGGGTTCAAAATTATAATGAACTTTTGGCTTACCATATACCCCACCTTTCATACCTTCATGGCCCTTATGGTTTTGGAATTGGGGTGAGATTGATAGTTTATAAGGTAATGGTTTCATGTTTAAGATTTCTTTAGCATTTAATCCTTCTTTCTCTCTTTCTTGACCGCTAAAATGTGAGTTTTCAGTCTCTTGCTTTTCTTGATCGTTGTAAGTTTCAACTCCTACTTTATCTTCTTGTTCAACCTTTACTCCCGTTTCATATTTATATTCTTGTTGAACCACTCCAGTGTCCATTGGCTCATCCATGGATACTGTTTGTAAAGTGATTGTAATGAACTCAGTTGAAGTAGTATGAATATCGGAGTCAGTGGTTTTAACCATTTGTTGAATTTTCAGCTCAAGAGAACTGATTCTTTCTAATAAGATTCTTTCGTTTCCATACGTAGGTTGGAGGTTGTTAGGTGGTTGACTCATGATTGGGGGAGCAATTGGTGTATCAGCCATGGTTGAGGTTTCTGGCGAGACAACTGAGGTGAGAATGGCCCCAGTGGGAATTGCCTCAGAGGAAACAGCCTGGGTGGGAACTGGTGATTGTTCGGTTACAACATGGGTAATCGTTTCCGTAATTTGAATTGTTTGGGTTTCTGGCTTTTCAGTGACTGTAATGACAGGGATCGAAACAACCTTGGTAGGTTTAGGTCTGTAAATTGCAACATTTGAGCTTGGATCTAAGGGTTTTGAACCAGGATCGATTGTTGTTGAGATAGAAGTCAAAGTTGTTGAAGTAGGCCAATAATTTATATCAGATACGGAAGTAATCATTGGTTCAATTTCAATTGTGGGAGTTGAAGAGCTACCTTCATAAATCTTGGGTGAAGTGCTAATAATCTTGCTCGAAGTTGAAGTGCTTGCCGGTCTTTTAAAATCAATGGCTTTCACCACATTCTTAAACACATTTTTGAGATTATCCACGGCATTGACAACATTCTTCTTCCCGCCTACTTTAAATTGATTCAAACCGGTAACTTGGGTCCGATTAATAGCCTTATTCCTCAAATTCTTGAAAGATTTAAAATTATCCAATATCACCTCTCTATTCTCTCTCAAAGACCCACTGTCTTCGTTAGAATTTTCAATTCCAGTGGCAATTCTGAATAATAGGAACACCAACAATGCCTCTATATATCTCTTCATCAAGATCATTGTGTTCATATTTGTATTCACAAAGGGCCACAGAAAAGGATACGACTCGCAAAGGACCACAAACATGAATGCCACAAACATGAATGCAGCTTTTAGCCTAAGTATCAGGAAGAAACGTCATGACGGTAGACAGGAGAACAAGAGACCTTAGCCGACTTTGTCAATGACTTTCTGAGCCAAATCAATATAGATTTGAGATATCAATGAATCTGGGTCAGCAACAACAATTGGTTTACCAAGGTCAGATTGTTCACAAATCTTTTCGTTCAATGGGATAGAGCCCAAAACATCGATGTTTCTCTCCTTAGCCTTGTTAACAGCACCTTCGTTACCAAAAATATGGGATTCATGGTTACAGTTGGGGCAAAGATAGTAGCTCATATTCTGAACAAGCCCTAAGATTGGAATATTGACCTTTTCAAACATCGATATGCCTTTGACTGCGTCGATTAGGGCTATATCTTGTGGGGTGCTGACGATCACAGACCCATCAACCTTCAATTGCTGGCTGATTGTCAACTGGGTGTCTCCAGTCCCCGGAGGCATGTCGATTACCAAGTAATCAAGAGGCGACCAATCCACCTCATACAATAGCTGCTGCAACGCTTTCATCACCATCAACCCTCTCCACACAACGGGGTTTTCGGGAGCAACCAAGTACCCCATCGACATCGACTGGAGCCCATAATTTGTCATTGGAATCAACTTCCCTGTGTCAGATAGCCTGGGCTCACCCGTTAAGTTCAAAAGCTTGGGGATAGATGGCCCAAAGAGGTCGGCATCCAAGATCCCAGCCGATTTCCCTAGATGCTTCAACCCCATGGCCAAATTGATAGAAACCGTCGACTTCCCCACGCCGCCTTTGCCCGATGCTACCAAAATGATCTTGTTAACGTTGGGGATTCTTTGTTTGATGGGGAGGCCCTTGGACATCCTTGGGATCTCGCTATTGGGCCCATTGCCGCCCCGATTCTTCGGTAACCCCAAGGGGTTTTCATGCCTCATCACACACGAGCTGGCGAAGCCTCGTTGCCACGCCATTGCTGACAATCTGGCCCCTTTTGCTACGGTTGTCATCGCTGAAACTAATGAAAGATGATGTATCGCATTTTCGTTCAAGCGATGTTCACTGCTGGCAAGATGTTGGCCAGCGTACGGTGTACGGGCGGTATACGGGGTCTACAGGGCGTACACAGCATACAGGGTGTACGGTACCACCATCTAAGGCCCACGATCTATGCGTTGTCGACACACCTCTCAAGAGCGGCCATTGGAGTGATCAGAGTGTCTGGAACTCGGTCAGAATACGTATTCCAGCGGCTAACTGGGTCGGAAACAGTCCCTAAGCACCGGGTCACAAGCTTAAGGAGACTAAAGTCGCTGAAGACGGGATTGCTACTAGACGAGTCGTTGACGGTGTTTTTCAAGTCTCCAAACTCGTACACGGGGGAAGATTCGTTGGAGTTGCATGTTCATGGAGGAGTTGCAATCATCAAATCGATTTTGAAGGAAATAAAGGGCTTGCATGATCCAAACAATGACGTTCATATAAGGTATGCAGAGAACGGGGAGTTTTCACAGAGGGCATTCCTCAACGGCAGGTTTGATTTGACCGAGTTAGAAGGAGCCAAGGAGATGATCGATGCTGAAACCGAAACCCAAAGAGTATCTTCGTTGTCTTCAATGACAGGCCAAAGTAGGCAATTGTTCCAAACATGGAGGCAAGGCATTCTCAACGACATAGCTTTATTGACCACGGTTATAGATTTCGGCGAAGACCACGATATTGAAGAAGTGGCCGTGTTATTTGATAACGTCAATAAAAGTATTATAAGCTTAAGGTCAGAAATCCAACGGTTCTTAGATAGAGTTGAAAAGTCCGAAATCTTGCTAAAGGGAATCAAGGTGGCCCTATTAGGACCACCAAATGCTGGGAAATCGTCATTATTAAACTCAATTGCCAATAAAGATGCTGCTATCGTCAGTAGTATAGCCGGTACGACTAGAGATGCGATTGATATACCTATTGATATCAATGGTTACAAAGTCGTTGTTGGCGACACAGCTGGGATACGAGATAGCTCGATGGCAGATGAAATAGAGTTGGAAGGGATTAGAAGGGCCAAGGCAAGGTCTTTGGAAAGTGACATAGCTTTAGTTATCTTGCCTGTTGATTATGATTTTGACGTCAATGATGAATTCTCTCAGCATATAACGTCACTAACTGAATTAAAGAATGGGCCTCAGATAATTGGGATACTAAATAAACAAGATTTGGTGGAATCCGAGTCAGAACAGCTGGAGTTGATAGAGAAATTTGAAAAGTTAATTAATAGCAGAGTCCACTTGATATCTTGCAAAATGGGAACAGGTACTACTGAGTTAAAAGACTCTTTGACTTCTATTTTCCAAGAGTTGTCTACCGTAGGTAAAGAGGATCCAATAAGCATTTCAGAAAGAGCAAAAGATATCTTGGTCAACGATGTAATATATGGATTCGACCAATTCAGCAATTGGAAACACTTGGACGATGTTGTATTAGCAACAGAAAGTCTAAGACAATCTGTTGAAGGAATAGGAAAGATTACAGGTGAAGCTATCGGGGTAGAAGAAATCTTGGGGGTTGTATTCTCCAGCTTCTGTATTGGCAAATGATGGTAAATAACATGGATAAAAATACATTGTTTTCTACTCTATATACTATTACAAACGATGAAAAAGGTAATCTTTTCGACTTCCCAAGATCTTTTTAATTGTTGAAGTTGATGTCTGGTATGTCTACCAGCACTTTCTTCATTCTCATCATTTGGCACTTGAGTCTTCTTAATGATCTTACTAATACCAGGAGATACTTTACATTCGAAATTAACAATGTTCAACCCATAACTTAATTTCACATCATAATGCAATTTCAACGCATCATCAGGTACTTCTTCAATTTCTACTGCATTATCAACTTCAGATTCGTTGACTAATAATTTACATTGGAAATCTTCCGTTGATACGGAAGTATAAGTAGGACGTTCTAAAGTTTGTAAATATTCATGTAAATCGAATTGAAGATTTATAAATGATGAAGAATCGCTAGGCAACGAAACAGTGTAAGATTGAGTACAATATCCATTGGCAGGGAAACTATATTCAAATAACGTTGATATGTTATCGGAAGCTTGATTAGGAAATAAAGACTCCTTTAATAGTTGGTACCTAGTTGCAGGTTGAGTAGCTCTATAATGGTTGAACTCATTAGTCTGACTAACAACCTGAGCAACAGTTGAGTTTGGTGACGATATAATTGTATTTTTAACAAACAGTTCTTCTGGAGAACCTAGAGTTTCAGTCTTACCCATTACGTTTGTTTCTAATGCTACAGGCACTGGAGTAGGTTCGACCTCTTCTGCAGCAATACTGTCATCGGCACCCTCACCATCCACATCTATTCCATCCTCATCTTCATCTTCATCTTCTTCGCTCTCTTCGGCACCATCTTCCTCCTTCACTTCAGGTTCTACCTTTTTGTGTGAGGCTGATCTTCCTTTCTTATCTGATTTTTCAACTTTAACTGGAGGTTTAAGCTTCAATTTTAACTTGGTTTTATGGACTAATTTATCCTTTAATTGGCTGAATTTCTTCTCGAAATATTCACTTAAAGTCAAGGAGTCTTGATGAATCAAAGACCCTGGGTCATTGAAGGTTTGAGCATTGAGAAATATAAGGTTGGTAGCTTGGTATAATCTATCCAAATTATCTTCAATTGGATCATCCTTTTTGATGATCTTTCCATCTAATTCAGATAAAACTTTGTTAAAAGAAGTAGGCCTTTTAATCACCTTGAAGTATTCAGGGTACTCGTTCTTATCCACATCTTCAACAAATGGGCCACTAATTTGACCAACCCCTTTGAATTCGTGATCAATTACATCATTAAGTAAGTCTTGACTCAATTCAACTAGATCAGGGCCGGCACCTTCGCCGGTGCTGGGACCGGACGAATCGCCCGTGAATTGGCTAGCTTGCTCAGCAACAAAGTCGTATATCTTAGTCACATCATCAACGATGTCAGAATCTTCTGAATTATACGTGATGGCGTTATCCAACATGAGTTTAAAGTCAGCCAAGAACTCATCCGTATCTTTCATAGAGTACTTGCCCCTTGACACCTTCCTCTGGATCTCAGACAACGAAATGGGGTCTTGTATGATCTCATAGTAATCGGGGTACATCTTCTTGCTCACCAACTTCAAGAAATCCTCACATAACACTCTATTGTCTTCATCACGTAAGTCATATATCAACTTCATCGTCGACGTATAGAACTCCTGGAATTCTCGGGCGCTAGGTACGATTTTCGCCTTCTTGGAACTCCCAGAGCCCGAATTGTGTGATCTTTTCTTTGCCGCCATCGTCTCGGTCGCCGTTACGTATCGTTCCTGGTCGTTGTGTACTGATTAATTTGGTCCCAGCGGCTATTCGTTGATTGTTTATTTGAAACTCTCGGAAGCGTCTCAGTGCGACTGAAGCGTCTCAACTCAAATTTTTGTAGTACGATCATAGGCGGTTGTGACTAATAGTGCTACCGAAGGGACAACAGCGAGGTTCGAGAGCGCCAGAGACTGTGGAAAGGAGATAAAGAAGTAGGGAATGTCAGACCATGGCGTGACGATTCTTTATGGGTCAGACACCGGGACTTCGCAGGACTATGCTATATTTTTGCTGAAACGATTACGGTATTTGCTGTTGAATCCCATCCTAGCAGCGTTAGACGACTATCCGTTGAAGAAATTGGTGACAGACACAAAGTATTTGATCATCGTGTGCAGCACCGTGGGCCAAGGGGAGGTTCCGAGGAACGGGAAGAAGTTTATGAAGTTCATATTGAAGAGGAAACTCCCATCTGACTTGCTAAATCACATTTATATGACCAGTTTTGGGCTAGGCGATTCGTCATATCCCAAGTATAATTTCGCCATCAAGAAGCTACATACGAGGTTGACTCAGTTGGGGTGCAAAGAGTTGAGCGTTAGGTGTGAAGCGGATGAACAGTCGAGTGAGGGCCTAGATGGGTATTATACCGAATGGGAAAACTCTTTGATGGATTCTTTGAAGGCCCATTTCCCTAATATATTACCGTTGAAAGACGATTCCATTTTAAGACCAATCAACCCAGCCATAGTGGACTCGTACCAAGAAGATTTGAACACTGATTTAGACTCGAAAGCTCTTTCTTCGACTAGAGCAAACGAAGAGAATCAATTGAAAACAGGGATAATAAGGCTAAATGATCGAATCACTTCGTCAGACCATTTCCAGGATGTCAGACATCTTGTGATAGAGTCCAGTGGTCTTGATTATAACCCTGGGGACACCATTGGTCTTTTCCCTTCAAATGATCCTAATAATGTCCAACTTTTACTAGAACTGCAGAAATCTTGGTTACCTTTAGCTGATAAACCATTACGAATCCAAGGAAAGTTACCCTATATCGAAGGAGGATTGATCAAAAGCGAATATCTTACGTTGAGAACACTACTTACCCATCATTTGGATATAATGGCAATACCCACAAGATCGTTCTTCTTCAGTCTTTGGCACTTTATTGATACTTCCAATGAAGACGGGAAGAGGGAACAAGAGAAGCTACAAGACTTTTGTAACTTTGAAAATAGTGAGGAGCTATACAATTATGCCAACAGACCAAGAAGGCTGATTTTGGAGTTTTTAATCGAATTCGAAAACAATTTGAACATCCCAATTGCATTTGTCTTTGAATTGTTCCCAGTCATCAAGCCTAGACTATTTCTGATTGCTTCTAAACCTTCCAGCAATATTGTGGAGCTAGTAATAGGAATTGTGGAGTATCAAACCATTATCAAGCGTATTCGGAGAGGTTTATGTACGAAATGGATCAAGACTTTGGAAAAAGGTGATCACATTGTGTTTTCAACCCATAAGCAAGGTCTTCAATTTTCATTACCTTCTGAGCCTTCACCACCTTTGATTTTAATAGGGCCCGGAACCGGTATAGCACCCATGAAATCGGTCATAGAGCATGTTCTGAGCCAACCAACACCGCAAGAAATGTACCTCTTCTACGGGTTTAGATCTGAAGACAAGGATTACTTGTTCCAGGACGTTTGGCACACCTTGGTGGCACAAGACAAATTGAAGATATTCCCATGCATGTCAAGATCTAAGACTGTCAAAAGACAATACGTTCAGCACGGTCTCTACGACCAAAGAGAACTAATTCACCATTTGATAACCAACAGGAGTGCCATTTTGTATATATGTGGATCGAGTGGACCGATGCCTAGAGAAGTTAGAGACACCATCGTTGAAATCTTCAAGCAGTACGGCTCCACTGATGAACAGGCGAATGATTATCTTCGTGACATGGAGAACTCTGGAAGGTACATCCAGGAGACGTGGTAGGAGTGGCAGCAGTGGCATCCTTCACCGTTATACGACCTCTTCAGTCATTTGTAGCATTAGCTTATATAATAGCTTATATAATATAAACTCTCGCCAAAGAATTTTTTCACCCAAAGATGATTTCAAGGTTGTTCATTGGAGCACGATTAGCTGCTGTACGTGAAGGATACAGAGCCGGTGGCAAGCGTGGGACGACAGTTCGGTCGAGGTACTATAGCGATGCCTTCAAACCACAAAACCAGCACCAAAACCAGCACCAAACCCAAACACAAAGACAGTTTCCTGAGTACCTTGAAGTGGACGGACAGAAGTACAAAACCGATGAATGGACCAATATTCCACCATTTATTCTCCAATTGACACAAAGGCAATTGCATAAGAACCCCAACCACCCGATAGGGATCTTGAAGGATCTTATTGAGACGAATTTCTCCAAATTAGGGTATACGTTTTATAACGATTTCAAGCCGGTTGTAACTACGTATGAAAACTTCGATTTGTTGGGATTCCCCCAAGACCATCCAGGGAGGTCAAAGTCAGACACCTATTACCTTAATAAAGACCATTTATTGAGGACCCATACCTCAGCCCATGAAAACGAATGCTTCACCGATTGCAAGACTCCTGGGTACTTCATAACGGCCGATGTGTACCGTAGAGACGAGATCGATAGGACCCATTACCCAGCATTCCATCAAGTTGAAGGCGCTAGGCTTTGGTCAAATAAAACTCCAGACTTATTAGAATTGCTTGCCAAAGATATTGAGGCCATTCCCAAAACCGGTTTGATTGTTGAAGATTGTCCAGCCCAATCAGCTGAAAATGTCAAGCAAGAATACTTCACTGACCAGCAGGTTGAATTAGTGTCGAGTCATTTGAAAAGAACCATGGAATTTGTTGTTCATACTGTATTTGAAGCAGCAAGAGAAGCGGCAAGATTAGCAGGGTCCACCGAACCTTACTTGAACGAACCATTGAAGGTCAGATGGGTTGAAGCCTATTTCCCATGGACTGCTCCGAGTTACGAGATAGAGGTATGGTGGAAAGGAGAATGGTTAGAATGTTGTGGGTCTGGGTTAGTCAGACAAAGCGTTTTGCTAAATTCTGGGTTAGGTGAAGATAAGTTAGGATGGGCATTTGGTATTGGATTGGATAGAATTGCCATGTTGCTTTTTGGGATCCCAGATATCAGATTATTTTGGACCTTAGACGAAAGATTTGGGAACCAGTTCAAACAAGGTCAAGTCACAACTTTTGAACCATATTCGAAATATCCTGGTATTAAGAGAGATGTTTCATTTTGGGTACCAGCGTCGTCTAACTTGCACGCCAACGATGTTATGGAAGCAGTTCGTAATCATGGTAGTGACTTGGTTGAAAGTGTAGTATTAATAGATGAGTTCAAGCACCCAAGAACCGGCAAGTTTTCGCAGTGTTATAGAGTCAACTATCAATCAATGGATAGGAACTTGACCAATTCTGAGGTCAATGAGATCCATGATAAGGTTGAGCAGGAATTGATCAAGTATTTCGACATAGAGATCCGGTAGGAGCAGTAGAGGAGTAGAGGAGTAGAGGAGTAGGCAGGAGGAGTAGAGCGGTGGTGGTTGCGGCCCAGTGGTAGCAAAGACGACTGGGATTAATAGTAGTATTAGAGTAGTATTAGCAGCAGTATTAGCAGCAGTATTAGCAGCAGTATTAGCAGCAGTATTAGCAGCAGTATTAGCAGCAGTATTAGCAGCAGTATTAGCAGCAGTATTAGCAGCAGAGTTGGTGCTAGCGGTAGTATTAGAAGTAGAGTTAGTGCTAGCGGTAGCACCAGTAGCGTAGTAAATAGATCTTGTACATTTGTCTCACGAAAAGTGAAAAATTTTAACGAGTTTTCATCGAATCACTACAATGTTCAGCATCACCAAGAGTATATTGGGAGGTATAAAGGTAGGAGTGCCTGTCTCGGGACAGAGCATGATGAAGAACCTCACTGGTAGCATGGTGAACAACATGATGAGCGTAAGATTCAAACATGAGTTTGCACCAAGATACAAAAGAATAAGGAAAGGTATGAAGGGGAGAGTAGGGGTTAGAACTGGAGGGTCGATCAAGGGAAACGAGTTGCACCTTGGAGAGTATGGATTGAGATTGAAGTCTAATGGTATTAGGATGACCGCCACCCAGTTGAAAGAAGCATTCAATGTGATCCAAAGAGAAATCAAGCCGGCCGGTGCTCAGTTGATCACTAGGTTTGTTTGTAACATTGCCGTTTGTATCAAAGGGAATCAGACCAGAATGGGGAAAGGTAAAGGTGCCTTTGATCATTGGGCCACTCGAGTTAGAACCGGGAAGATTTTGTTTGAAATCAAGGGAGATATCCACGAAAGAGTCGCTAAAGAAGCGTTAAGGAAAGCATCAGATAAATTACCTGGGCTTTGTGAAATTGTAACCCAAAAGTCGTTAATTAGAGTTAGTCCTACCACTTTGATCAATAAACCTAAACCTGTTGATTATTTGGAGAAATTAAATGCTAATCCAACTGGGAAATGGGGTAATATCGTTGCTTCTAAGGAAGATATGTATAAATTGTATAGAGGTCGTTAAATACTTGTAAATAAAAGCTATTACTGACATCCCGTAGATGAACTGCTAAAGTGATATCAGAGATATAATTAATGGCAAACAAAAATCTATTAATATAAAAAGTTTACACAATGGAACAATGAAAGACAAATTTTTAAAATGATTCATCAAGAAACATATTTAAAATATAAATGTGAACACAACTTACTAATATAAATGATTAAAAGGGTATAATAATTTAAGAACCTTTCTCTTTAAAGGAGTAAAGATATTACTTACTAACAGGTAATTGTTGAGCATTTTCTTTAGCTTGCTTTTGTTTAGCAACGGTATAAACCAAACCAGCACCAAAACCAACAAAGATTGAAGAAACCGACCAAAAGTTGATGGCAGCATCAAAGAAAACCAACCCAGTTAAAGCAATTGGCAATTTGTTTAAAGCACCAACCATTGAGTAAGTAGTTGAAGAAGTAACTCTAACACACCAAGCAGAACAATAAGAAATACCAACCGAAGATAACCCAGAGATCAACATGGCAATGATAGTTGAAGATCTGTTATCAGGAGGGAAATTCTTTTCTAAATTGATTGAAGACCAATCTTCAAAAATAAAAGAAGCAACCAATAAAATTGGAATAGACAATAAATTGTTATAATACATAGTATCAAAATCTTTAAAGTTAGTCAATTTTATTCTCTTTCTCATGATTAAAACAAATGAAGCAGAGGAGAAACAATTGATAATCATCCAGAAATAACCCAAGTATAAGGTAAAAGCGTCGGCTTCAGTGGTGGCTTGAGAATCACCGTAATAAGCAATGATTGAAGATAAAACCATCAAAAGGAAAGCACCTAAAGCCATGGTAGTGACTTTACCTCCAAACCATATAACTTCACCATAAGCAATCAAGATAATGGTCAAATTCTTAAAAATGGTATAAACAGGGATTGATAAATATTGTAAGGCTTTTGAACCAGTATAAATCATTGAAACCAACAAGATAGCAATAGGAGACCATTTTTTGGCCTCATCCTTATTGAATTGTCTATAAGTAATGACACCAAACTGTTTCAAAGAACCAATGGTAACAATACAAACAATCGATTGAATAGCCAAAAGAAAGAAATTCAAATTGAAAGAGTAACCCGATAAAACATATTTGTTAGTAACGGTCATCAAGATCGATGAAGCACAGTATGAAAAAATCGAAATTGGGGCCGAGTTAGCGATTGAGCTACCAGCCAAGCTAGAATATGATGCTTTGTTATCCATTTTAAATAGCGGCAACCTTTCGTGTTTTTTGAATCGTCTAGTGATAAAATAAATAGTCTGACTTATAAGATATACCAGCAATATTCCCATACAACGGCCCTACACTTGTACCGTTCAACTTGAGCTAAACAACAAAAACACCTCTATAAGTAGTAAAAGAACTATGAAGTACAAAAGAAAATTTTTTTGGTTTAATATCAACAAATCGCATTGGAGAGTTACACAAAAACACGATCGCACGACATGGGACACGTCCACCGCCGACATCGTATCTGGCGACATCTGCTGCCAGTCCGCCCACCTGGACCAGTACACCCCCACCTGGACCGGGTACACCCACCTGGACCAGATACCCCCACCTCCATCGCCTGGCCCATCGCCTGCCCCATCGCCTGCCCCCTGGCCGCCCCCTGGCCTCATCACATATTACACTGCCATATGACACCACTACTCTTGATGGCATGCCACGGAACGATAGAGATACAGAGACATGGACAGCAACGTGAAAAATTTTCAAGGTGAAACGGTACAAAGAAATGTCTAAGGCACAAGCAGCCAACAATGGTGCTGATTGTAGGAAGGATTGAGCCATTGAAACTGTTCCTGTTGAGTGCTGTCAGGAGTGCTGTCAGGAGTGCTGTCTTGCAAAGGATGCTTTGACCCACCGGCTGCAAGTCTCCCAGCCATGGCACTTTGCCCGAACAGTGCTTGGTGTCTTGACAGCCAACGGGTTGTTCTGTCTGTTTTGCCTGTTCGGTCGTTTCAAGGATCAAGAATGGTGGCTGTTCTGACCTTTCGAACGACTTTCACAAGGCTGACCGTGCTCCTATTTCACTGCAACACGAGTGCCAGACATGTGCAGCAGCAGTTAGAGCAACATGAGCCCAAGATCTTGACTGAGGACTGAGGACTGAGGACTGAGAGGATTGAAAGAAGAGAACTGAAAGAAGAGAACTGAAGATAACGATTCTATGTCTATGTCGTTTTATTAGTTATTTGATTGGCCGATGCAACAATAGAAACCGTCATCACATTATTAGCCCTGTTGGCCTTCTATAAGAATAAGCTTTAGTTGTTCCGATGCTTGAGGCAGAAGCAGGCACCAGGCACAAAGCATTGGCGAAGAGGCACTATGGATTATAGTCACCCCTATTGTAAATACTTATATCGCTTTCAGCCTTCACATCAACCATATCACTGGCATCAATGCATGCATCTACACTCATTCCTTTCCCTTGCTGGTCCTTTAATCGTTGATTTTGGGCTCTAATCTTTTCCAATTCTTGGATGTAGTTATCTTCAACTCCGGTGATGTAATTACCAGTGAATACACCAACTTCGAACTCTTTAACACTACTTGATCGACAACAATCAACCAAATCTTCTAAATCTTGATAAACAACCTGGTCAGCACCAATAACTTGACTGATTTCCTTTTCATCTCTATTAAACCCAACCAATGCCTTAGTGTCAGCCAAATCAATCCCATAAATATGGTTGAACCTTATAGGTGGGGCACAGGATGCAAAATATACTTTATTGGCTCCTGCTTCTCTTGCCATTTGAACAATCTCTTTGGAAGTGGTACCTCTAACAATAGAATCATCGACCAATAACACATTTCTACCTTTGAATTCCAGTTCCATAGCATTCAACTTCCTACGAACCGATGATCTTCTTTCTTGTTGATCTGGCATGATAAATGTTCTACCAATATATCTATTTTTGACGAACCCTTCTCTAAATGGTAAATCCAATGACACTGCACATTGTAAAGCTGAAGTTCTTGAAGTATCAGGAACAGGTATAACCACATCTATTTCTTTTAATTTATCTTGATTGAACAACAGAGTGATTTTAGCAGCCAACTTATTACCCATATCGATTCTTGACCTATAAACCGAAATTCCATCTAAAATTGAATCTGGTCTGGCAAAATAAACGTATTCGAAAATATCTGGGGCAAAAATCTTTGGTTCAACAACTTGTCTAAATTCAGGTGCCTTAGTTGGATCTTTTTGGATAATAACAGCTTCACCAGGCTTAACATCTCTAAAATCGTTAAATCCATGAGCCTTTAATACCACTGATTCACTAGCCAACATATAATCTTTCAACCCGGTGCTTTTGTTGATTCTTTCCCCATATAAAAGCGGCCTAATACCGTTTGGATCTCTAAATCCTATTATTCCATAACCAGCCAACATGGCAACACATGCATAAGCACCTCTAATGGTATTCATGGTACCAGTCAAAGCCAGAAACAAATCTTGATTATTGACTCTAAATTTGTTGAATTTATCTAATTCACTGGCAAACATATTGATCAATAATTCAGAATCTGAATCAGTATTAATATGACGATGAACATTTTCATCCAAATATTTCTTTAATTCGATCGAGTTAACTAAATTCCCATTGTGACTTAAACAAATCCCATACGGTGAATTGACGTAAAACGGTTGGGCTTCACTACCAGCACTGCTACCTGCTGTTGGATACCTCAAATGAGTTATACCCATATTACCAACCAAATTGTTCATTCTTTGTTGAGTGAACACATCTCTGGCCATCCCGTTACCTTTGCATTGATAAAATCTACCCTTGGATCCACACGTAACTATCCCTGCGGCATCTTGACCTCTATGCTGCAAGAACATCGCTCCTTCAAACAATTCTGGTGCTACATTGGTTTGAGGGTCTGAAACTACCACTCCTAAGATCCCACACATTGTCTATTGCGTCTATTATCTCTGTTTTGTCTCGAGGTTGCCTGATTCCAACTTGCAATGAACCTTGGATGTCTTTTATATCTCCTGGATCCTCTTAGATCTTATTTTCTCTGTCAAGACTCCCCTAACTTACGTCGAATGCCTGTTGTTTCAGTATTACTCTATAATTAAAAAATTTTCGTTTCTCATCTAATTTCCAATCAGAGTCAAATCTCATTTGTCGTAGTTAAGATTCTTATCAGTGGACTCATCACCGCCAGATGTAAGCATTTTGACCCGGTAAACTACTCTACATGATCTACATTTACGTTATACAACATATACACTTCATCATTTGGAGTAAAAAGACTCAAAAACCAAAAAAAAAAAAAGAAAAACCGGTAGGACTTCAAAAAAGCTAAAAAAAGTACGGGGTCATAAAACATCCCCAAAAAAAACTGTAAAAAACCCTTAACATATACCTGAATAAACAGATACTCAGATTGTTTGTAGTAAAACAAAATATAATTGAACAAAATAAAAAAACAAGCAAACAACAAAAATTCATTAAAGATTCTCCACATGAGAAATACTCATGAAGAAGAACAGACAACAGGCACAGGCAACAGACACAGACACAGACAGCACGATGTCGAAAAAAAGAATAATAAGACCACAGGTACTTGACAAGGAAACAAAACATCAAATATAAAAAAAACATCGTAATTCATTAAAAACATCATCATTGTGTGCTTCATAATTTCAAAGTCAAATCTTTGGACGTCTTTTACTCTTTCTTTTCAATATACATACTTTGGAAGTTATCTTACTGTTGAGACTGTTGCTGTTGTGGTGGTGGGACTGAAGCTGGGGTAGATTGTTGAGGTGGTGGGGTCTGGTATTGACCATTGAATGGTGGATATCCATATTGATATTGAGGTGGGACTCCTTGTTGAGGGTATCCATTGAATTGTGGAGGCATGCCTTGAGGATAACCTTGCTGTGGCATACCTTGAGGAGGGTAACCTGGTGGTATACCTTGTGGAAATCCTTGTGGAGGTGGAATACCTTGAGGATACCCGTTTGGTGCTGCATTTGGAGTCGATGGAGTACCATTGGCACCACCAGCATTTTGAGTTGGTAATGGAGTTGGGCCCCCAGTAGATACCGAAGTAGTGGTGGTCATACTTGGTTGTTGTTCGCCAGGTTGTCCAGGTTGTCCTTTATAATGGCCGTTACCCTTTTCGTTACCTTTTGGTAATTCACCAGTTGAAAAAGGTTTTGGAACACTATTTTCATTCTCTGCAACATATAAAGACTTATCAATTACAGCCGGAATTGGTTTAATTTCTGTACCTAATTCTTGTTCGATTTTATATAAATTATAACGATCATTCCAACTTAATAAATTAACAGCTAACCCTAAATGACCAAACCTACCTGATCTACCGATTCTATGTAAATAAGTTTCGGCAGTTTTTGGGAAATCAAAATTAATAACGACATTAACAGCCTGAATATCAATACCTCTAGTTAATAAATCAGAACAAACCAAATTTCTAACTTTCCCCATTCTAAATTCATGAAACACTTTATTTCTTGCTTGTTGAGGCATTCTTGCATGAGAATAATAACAAGAATAACCCAATTCTGTAATTTTTTTAGCCAACAATTCAACTCTATTAGTTGAATTACAAAAAATAATCGATTGATTAATTTGTAATTTACTAAATAATGTATTTAAACAATGTAATTTCTGTTTCTCATCAACAAAAGCATAAAATTGGGAAATCCCTTTTAAAGTTAATTCATCCATTAAATTGATTTCATAAGGCTTTGTTAATTGTTCATCCATAAATGATTTAACAGACAATGGGAAAGTGGCACTAAATAATAAAGATTGTCTTTTTGGTGGGAAAAATTCTAAAATTTGTTCAATGATTCTTTTAAATTCTCTTGATAACATTTTATCAGCTTCATCCATAACAAACAATGGACATTCTGACAAATCGGCTAGTTTTCTTGATGCCAAATCTAATATACGACCTGGCGTACCAACTAATACATGAACAGGGTCATTTAATCTTAAAATATCATCTCTTAATGAGGTACCACCAGTAGTTACCATACACTGTACACCAACATGTTTACCCAAAGTTCTAACTACTTGAGAAGTTTGTAAAGCCAATTCTCTTGTTGGGACTAATATTAAAGCTTGTATTTTATTTAATTTTGGCTTAACTTGTTGTAAAGTAGGTATAATAAATGAAGCAGTTTTACCTGTACCATTTTTAGCTCTGGCTAATATATCTCTCCCAGCTAATGCTATTGGAATGGACTCTTCTTGAATTGGTGATGGTTTTTCAAACCCGGCTTCAAATATCCCCATTAACAATTCTCTTTTCAATCCCAAGTCTTCAAAACTCTTACCCTTGGTATTCAATACATCATCTGTTTGGGGTCTTGTATCTTTAACTGGAATATTTAGTTCCGACTTCCAATCTGTTTCAGCCATTTTGTGTTATCTATTAATCTTTCGGGCAGATTCAACTGTTTATCTTCCTATATCGACTCTTGTGATTCTAACGACTGATTGGTGGATGTGACTCAAACAGCGGCTAATAAGACAGCGGCTAATCCAAATATACAGTGATTGTTATAGTACTAAACTCAATTTCTGCCAGCGCTTTCAACAGACTCGTCTCTCTAACTTCTTAACGGTCTATATAGATCTTGTGGTTGCTATGAATCCAAACCTATCAATCCAAACTAACTTCTCTAACAAATGGTAATTTCTGGTGTTGAATCCTTTCGACAGCGGAAAATTTTTTTGGCGGCTGGGCTGGGTAGGCGCACGCACGTACAGTTTACGTCACGTGTTCATAGTCAGCTGATGGCCGACATGTTACCCGGACATTTCAGGCCGCCGTTCGGGTGTCGGCCTAGGGGCAGCGTTGCCGAGTGTCTTAGCACCAGGCGTCGTGGCAGCGCATTCGTGGCAGTTGTTTGGCAGCACATTGGTCTCTGTTGTTTCTACAGCGGTTCTGAAAGCATTTTGCATCTTTCTCACTAAGCACTCATCTGAAAAAAAATCAAAGCGGTAGACATAGAAAGGTACTGGCGATGAAGTTGCCACAAGAGACCATCAATAAGCTCCAAGAGGACTCCAGCTGTATCCGAAACATCTGTATTTTGGCGCATGTTGACCACGGTAAAACCTCGTTGAGTGATTCTTTGTTGGCCACCAATGGGATCATCTCTCATAGAATGGCAGGGAAGGCTCGATTCTTGGATTCAAGAGAAGATGAACAATTGAGAGGTATTACCATGGAATCTTCGGCCATTTCGTTGTACTTCAAGACCATGAAAAGGAAGGAAGGCGGCGACACCGAAGAACAGGAAATCAAGGAAAACTTAATCAATTTAATCGACTCGCCGGGTCATATAGACTTTTCATCTGAGGTTTCAACCGCTTCAAGACTATGCGACGGGGCCATTGTGTTGGTCGACGTTGTCGAAGGGGTTTGCTCTCAAACAGTGAACGTCTTAAGACAGTGTTGGATCGATAAATTGAAACCGATATTGGTGTTGAACAAAATCGATCGGTTGATCTTGGAATGGAAGTTGACTCCCCTTGAAGCTTACCAACATCTTTCAAGAGTCATTGAGCAAGTGAATTCGGTGATTGGAACGTTTTTTTCCGGTGACAGAATGGAAGACGATATGATTTGGAGAGACGGCGGTGAAGTGGGTGAATTCATAGAAAAAGATGATAGTGATCTCTACTTCTCGCCTGAATTGAACAATGTGATCTTCGCTTCAGCTATCGATGGTTGGGCGTTTTCGGTCAATACGTTTGCAAGATTCGTCCTGGCTAAGTTGGGGTTCAGTCATTCTGTGATGACAAAGACTCTATGGGGAGATTTCTACTTAGATATGAAGAATAAGAAGATTGTCCCTGGTAAGAAACTAAAGCCCAACCAGTCTTCTTCATTAAAGTTGATGTTCCCGAGTTTGGTATTGGAGCAAATCTGGTCGGTCTATGAAAACTGCCTAGTCAATAGAAATGATGAAAAGTTGGAGAAGATCATTGATCGGTTAGGGGCTAAGATATCACCAAGGGACTTACGTTCAAAGGATTACAAGAACTTACTAAATGTTATAATGTCCCAATGGATTCCTATAAGCCATGCCTTATTGGGTATGGTCATAGACTACTTACCGAGCCCAGCCCAAAGTCAAAATGAAAAGATGACGAAGTTGTTGAATGAATGCTTTTATAAGCTTTTACCTGATCAGAAGATCGATTCTGACCTTGAAGATTCAATCAAGAATTGTAAGTCAGCAAGCCCTAACTCAACGACTTTGGCGTACGTTTCTAAAATGCTTTCGATTCCAAACGATGAGTTGCCTAAAGGGTTCGTGACACCTGCTTTATCGGCTGAAGAAAAGGCTGCAAGAACCAAAAAAGCTCGAGAATTGGCCAAAAAGGTATCAGAAGCTGCTATCCAAGCCCAAGAGGAGGCGGAAGAAGTGGATGAATTCGCCCTTCCTTTGGCAAAATTGGACCCCTTTGAATGGGAGTATGAGGAAGACTATTTTGACGATGATGATGACGATACGAACGAAACTTTAATTGCATTTACAAGAGTCTTTTCAGGCTCTTTATCCAAAGGTCAGTTGGTTACTATTATAGGCCCTAAGTATGATCCAACTTTGCCCAAAGACAGCCCTACCAATATGGGCCAAATTCATGAAAATGTTGTTATCCAAGATCTATATTTAATTATGGGTAGAGACTTGACCAGGATGAATACAGTACCTGCTGGGAACATCGTTGGAGTTGTTGGGCTTGATGATATTGTATTAAAAAATGCCACAATAGTGGGGGAACACCTTCAACATCCTTATATAAATTTATCATCGACTTCATCTTTGATTCACAATAAACCAATTATGAAAATCGCTGTAGAGCCAACCAATCTACTTCAATTAGGAAAGCTCGAAAAAGGGCTAGAATTATTATCTAAGGCTGATCCTGTCTTTGAATGGTACATCGACGATGATTCTGGTGAGTTGATTATGTGTGTAGCTGGTGAGCTTCATTTAGAAAGATGTATAAAGGATTTGAATGATCGGTTTGCTAAGAACTGTGAAGTCACCATTAAAGAGCCTGTGATCCCATTTAGAGAAGGAATAAGTTTTGACGGATTATCAGCTTACAAATCAGATGAACTCATTAGCAATGAAGTCGAAGGATTGAATTTGGTATTTGAAACATATGCTTTGCCTACCTCAGTAGTAAACTTTCTTACCAAATCCGAAGCAGAAATATCTGCAATTAGAACAGGTAAACCCCAGTCTTTCATTGAAAAACTCATAGTTTCCTTTGAGGAATCAAAGGACGAATTGGAGGAGTTACTTTCCAAGCTAGGATTTGCATCGATTGAAGAGTTGGTTACCAAAATCGTTACTTTTGGCCCCAAAAGAGTCGGTTCAAACATATTGGTTGAAAATTCGTCAAGTAACAAATTCAAGCACATTTTGGGACAAGATGCCGACCATTTGATTGAGTTTGAAACCTACATCGAAAATGGTTTCCAGTTAGCCATGAATGAAGGACCATTGGCATCAGAACAGCTTCAAGGAGTGTTGGTATTCATCAAACATGCAGCCGAAATCGAAAAAGAAGACGAAGAGTTTTTATTGGGCAGACAAGGTAGAGTCATAACTCATACAAGAGACTTGATTCATTCTGATTTCTTGCGTAAGGGTGCAAGATTGTTCCTAGCCATGTATACGTGTGAAATTCAAGCAACGACAGAAGCATTGGGTAAAGTGTATGCGGTGGTTCAGAAAAGAGGTGGGTCTATTGTGTCTGAAGAATTGAAGGAAGGGACTCCATTTTTCACGGTGGAAGCAAGGTTGCCGGTCATTGAGGCGTATGGGTTTTCCGAAGAGATCAGGAAGAGAACCTCGGGTGCTGCAAGTCCCCAATTGGTGTTTGCAGGGTTCGATATCTTAGAAATCGATCCGTTCTGGGTCCCCCACACTGAAGAAGAGTTGGAGGAGTTGGGGGAGTTTGCTGAGCGGGAAAACGTCGCCAGAAAGTACATGAACACCGTCAGAAGGAGAAAGGGCCTTTTTGTCGACGAAAAGATCGTCAACAAGTCTGAAAAACAACGTAACTTGAAGAAAGACTGAGTCTTTGTCTTCTTATATAGGTAAGAGTAATGCACATACAAAATTTTCACTTCTCACTCATCAAATTTTCCTAGTGAAGAGCCTTAGACCAAGAGATGCCAGTCAATGAAGACAAGCAGACGTTTGATCGAAGAGTCGACCCCAAGAAGGTGTTTGAGTTCTTGTCGAAGAACTACGACACATGGCTGGAAATGATCCACAACAAACAAGACCGGACGTTGTCCAAGAGCGGTGAAGTCACTGAAGGGATCGTGAATCCTATTTATGACTACAACTTGCTCGACATACTAGAGAAGACTGTTGACAAGCACCCCAACTTCTTTCCAAGCTGGCAACAGGCGGAGGGCCAGAGCCAGGGCGTGGCTGTAGATGATTACGAAGAGGACGACGAGGTGGAAGGGCCTGGTAAGAAGAACCCTATTACTAAACGAGACATCAAGTATCCGACCAAATCGTTCTTGAAGAACACTGAAATAGACTATCTACGAGATAGAATCTCCCAAATGATGAAGCCAGAACCAGAACCCAAAAAGCCAGCAGGCTTCTCTCTTTATGATACCAAGGACGAAGAAGGGCTTCACACCTATGAAGGTGCCGGTGACGATGATCAAGAGTATGATGATGAATATTATGATGATGACCAAGATTACGATATTGAGGAAGTCAATGGCGACTATAATGGGCTCCAGCCGACAGAACATCATATCGAATTGGAGCTCCAGCCAGAATGTGAAATCCATGGTGCCGACCCATGTGATTGTGAGATATATGACAGCAATGAAGAATTCAATGGAGAAGAATATGATTTTACGTTTGAATATAACGAAGAAGGAAAGCTAGTACCAACCTTCAATGGCGTTAAAGAATTTTTGAAACAGAATCAACAGAATTCAGGCAAGATCACCGAAATCAAAAAGAAGAAGCCCAAGAAGAAGAAATCAAAAACAACTCCAGCTGCAAAGACCACTCCAAGGTTTGATCCTGATTCCTTGGACAATTGTTTATTCTGTGACTATGAAGCGGTGTTTGGGAAGCCACCTCGTCAGTTGATGAAATGGTATAATCAACAGCTTGAAGAAGAAGAAAAGAAACGCAATGAAATAAGGAAGAAACTCCAAAATGCAAGGCTGAAAGCCTTGAAGAGGCAAAAGGACCTTAGAGCAAAGCAACAACAAGAACAATTACAGAAATCCTCCCAATCTTAGATTGAGCCAAACATGATTGTAAATAGACCCATACGTACATACATCCATACATCCATACATCCATACGTACATCCACACATCCAGCCATCCATCCACACATCCATACGTACATCCACACATCCAGCCATCCATCCACACATCCATACGTACATCCACACATCCAGCCATCCATCCACACATCCATACGTACATCCACACATCCAGCCATCCATCCACACATCCATACGTACATCCACACATCCAGCCATCCATCCACACATCCATACGTACACCCATATACATATTGAACATACTCTAGGCGATTCCTGACAACGAACTGATCTGGCCCTCTTCTGTCTTCATACTCAATGCATTGCCCAAGTCTGACTTTTCTTCTGGATTGGCCTCCTTTTCATTGGAATGGTCAACAATTGGAACTTCCTTATAGTATTTCAATTTCTGCAAGTCCAAGATATCTTTGTTCCCCATGGTCAAGCTAGGATCGTTGTCTCTATTCACTTCCACCTTGTGCCACCCTTTCAACTTGGTATTTGAAATCAACCCTGATTCTTCAAACGTTTCCGGCAAATACCATTCATTAACCCATACATATTGTCCATTGAACTGGGACTTTGTACCTGGTGCCGGTGTTCCTGTTACACTTCTCGCCATATCTCTTGGTTGGTTTCAATTCAGCTATTTGTTATGCAAAAAAAAAAGTCTTTGTCGAGTTTTTCACCCCAACTAATGATCATGGGTTGGTTACTTAATCATCAATCGCATCGTTGGTTTCTGCTGAAGCTGCAAAACGATATCACGGGTGCACGGGTGTGGGGGCTGGGCAGAGACTAACAGAGACTAACAGAGACTAACAGAGACTAACAGAGACTAACAGAGACTAACAGAGACTAACAGAGACTAACAGAGACTAACAGAGACTAACAAGACGACGTAACAGTATATTGGTAGTACAGATATGGCAATTAGCCATGAATCCTTCACCGAGTCGTCATGGCTTCAACGTCACGAATGAAACCGCATCCCTAGCATCCTTAACGAAAGCCTTTAAGTTCGACTCTTTGTCAAAATGCCAATTTTCTTCTTCCGGTAGTTGAGTTACATCTTCACCATTCTTTTTGAGTCTTTGAAACTTCTGTCTAATATATTGTAACTGGTTGATTTCACTACAATCAATCCCAGATATACTGTTGATTATCAATAAGGAGTTTTCGGGCAATAACGAATACACAGTGGCCAATCGTTTACTCAAGTTGTCATAGGCTTCCTTAATACTTTCTGGTTTTTCATCACAGTTGGATGACCACCCTAAACTTGACTCTAATTCTCTTAGGTTTAATATTATTACATCATTATTGTCGATTTCTTTGGTAAAATTATCAATCACTTCTTCATCATTTTTCACACATATGGCTTTGACATCGGAGTTCGTCCTATTGTTATATCGATATTCAATTATGCTAGATTTGATAGATGGTTTATTTGTTTTCAATCGAGTTGTATTGATCTTTTCAAATACTGAAACTGAATCTGGATTTTGTCCATGCAACTTCCCATGCTGAATCTTTAGCTTCACTAAATCCAAACATGCCAATGAATCTTCAATTGATGAGTGGCCTTTACCACTGATTTCTCCTTCTTGAATACTTCGATTCAAAAAATTTTGGGAGAGCCATTTTAGTCCGGGTTTATAAGGTTGTCCTCTAGTATGATCATAACAAAGTGCTGTATCCACGATATTTGGGTGTCGGATTTTTAGCACACATAAATCGTTTTCTAATGAATGACCTATTATTACGTCAGACAGACTTATTAACGATTTGAATTTGGCTTGAACGTCTTGCAACGTGGTGGTGACTCCAGTTAACAACTCCTCTGTTATGCCTGAATATCTGGTCAAATAATCTATGATTTCAACCGCTGGTTTAACATAACTATCATAAACTATCTCCCCTTGAAAATTCACTATAGATATCCGTGTTAATTCTTTACCGTCATTGGATTGACTAAATTCACAATCAAGTGCAAAAATATGAGACCCTTCATGTTCAAAGTCTTCAGTTTCAACCCACCCGTCACCTGGCAAATCACTGGCTTCAAGGGAAGAATGAATTGGGAATTCATTAGACTTAAGTATGCCAATAGGCAAGATCAAATCCTTGATTGTGATTTTTATCAGTTTCAGTTCATCTAACAATGATTGCCGTTCCTTTTTGTTCAACCTTATACTAGTTAGGGCTTCTAAAGGAGGGAATAATTTCTTTGCATCTCCAGGATTAGTAGATAATATCACTTCACTGAAAGTATCTGAAAAAAAAGGAAACTTTTCACTCGTATTGGGGCTCAATGTGGCCTTTAGGGTGTTCTTGTCATCCACAAAGTCATCTCTCGTAATCCCTCCAACAAAGCAAAATACAAACTTACTGATTTTATCATGGCCTTCAACAATGTAAGGCTCACGTCCTGTAGCAACCCCAGTAAAGATTTCATACATCATGTCACGGAAAGTAGAAGGGTGTATCTTACGATCGTTCAAAATCTGGACCTTGGCTGCCTCATTGATTTTCTTAGCTTTACGCTTATGGATCTTGGGTCTGATTGAAGCGGAAGATCTTCTTCTTTTACCTTCTTGACCACCCTTTGCACCATGATCTTCGCTCTCGTGACGAGCAGACGGTGGCTCAACGAATGATTCAAACGACACCGCCGAGTCTCGACGAGCCGGTGCCAGCTGCCTTAAAGCATCCAACAAGTCTCCATCACCTTCGTTCAAAATCGAAAGGCGAGCCGTGCTATCAGCCAAAGACTCTTTCATCTACTGTTCTTATATATTTCCCATTCAACTTGAAGATTTTTCTTCCAGTTGTCGCCCCACGTTAATTTTCACCGATGCGATTCTGCTTAGATGGGGGCCAGGCACCACGGAATATATAGACAGACCTTGCAAGAGGATGGATGGGGGAGGAGTTGAACCGGGGTGGGTTTGTAGTGGGGTGGTTCCTTGAATGCATTTACCACTAGTTTATCGGTAATTTCAAGAGATTTGGGGGATGACACAGGGCATGTGAGTCCAAATGGCTATCCTTACACTGAAAGACACCTCAATTTGCATGCATTTACCACTAATTTATCGTTTACCACTAATTTAACGGCAATTTCAAGAGATTTTGGGAATGACACAGGGCATGTGATTCCAAATGGTTATCCTTACGCTGAAAGACACCTCAATTTGCTGTTAAAATGAGCTAGAGTCCTTCGATTCCAGCTGTTTTGACTGGTTTATCTGTCGAGCAGTGACCATTCTCGGAATCCAGTTTGCAGCCATTTAGCGCATACGAGAGAACTCTGAAGACTAACAGAAAACATATTTATTAAGACACCTAAATACTAATCAATAGCAAAGATATAAGCTTATACTAGAACTAAAAAAGGATGATAGTTTGTTAGACTTTTTCAGCATGTTCAACGTTAGGTTTTGGATCAGCGGCACTTAAATCAAGCATAACATCAGCTGGATCATCACCGAAGACTTTGGCTACTTCTTCTAAAGTATAACCTGAAGTTTCAGGGAAGAAAAAGAAAACAACGACGATTTCAGTTGCTAAGAAACAACAATACACAATATAGTATTTCCAAGAAATAGCGGCCATGGCAACTGGATTGGCATAACCGTTATAAATTAAAACCGCCTTTTCAACCAATTGGAAAGTATTCAAACCTTTTGCTCTCATGTTATAAGGCAAGACTTCAGTAAGATACAAAATAGGTAACCCATTCATCCCAATATCATAAGCAAAATAATACAAAAAGATCATAGCCAACACACCTTGACCATACGATTGAGGAAACCCTTTTTGTTCATTAACAGCAGATAAAGCCGTCCAAATAACGTAGAAAAGGGTCATTAAAGAAGTCGAAGTCAAAAATAAAGTTCTTCTCTTGAAATAACCAAAAGTGAATGAAATAACCATGGAAATTACCATATTGTAAACCATAAGACAACCATTAATTTTCAATTGTTCTGAAGTATCAGTAATTCCAATTGAATTCAAAACCAAATTAAGATAATACGAAACTAACCCATTACCTGATAATTGCATAAGACATGGAATATAACAAACAATAAATAATCTTTTGTGGAAAGATTTGACTCTAAAAAAGTCCAAATAACTCGTGTTGTTAGCAATCTTTTCCATTTCTAATGCAACTTCAATCTCTCTCATTTCAAACTCAACTAATGCTAAATCTCTTGGTTCAGTTGAATATCCAATATGATACTTCTTTAAAAACTCCAAGGCTTTATCGGTTTTGCCTCGACTCACATAATACCTTGGACTTTCTGGGATCAACCAAATAAATGCTAATTGAACTGCTGGCAATGCTGCTTGTAAATATGATGGAATCCTCCAACAGTAAGAATTATTGATCTAAATTTCAATGTTAGTATATTATATAACGCCGGTACACCACGGCTTCGGCAGCTACCCGTCGTGCACAGCACGCTTTTTCTTGAAAGTGGGGCAGACTTTGGGTAGCCTTTTGCGCAGCATTGCGCGGGGGGGAGCCAGGGCGACGTCTGCAACCTTGGTGGACCTAGATCCAGGTCCAGAGGGCGCTCAATGCCGGCCCCCCAATGGCCCCCAATGGTCCCCCACATCTGAATAAAGCCGGAAAGCTCTGCAAGCTTGAAGAAATAATACATACCGTTCTTGTACCGTAAGTAGCCCAAGCAGCTATAACAGCACCCAAATACCAACAAGTGTTATAGAACCCTGTGCACACCGTTCTATGAGTAGGGTATGCGATTTCAGCGATACAAGAAATAGATGAAACAACAGCTACACCAGAACCAAACCCAATAATAATTCTTGCTACTAAGAAAAATGCATAGTTAGTAGAAACCCCTTGTAAAATACCACCGATTAAATTAATGAGTTGACCTAATCCAAGACCTACTCTACGACCAAACCTATCACCGATATATGGAGCAACAGGGAAACAAAGAACACTCCCAAAGATAGTCCCATTAGATAAAGCACCTAATTTATGACCCTGAGTATTATCATGACCTAAATCGTCCTTCCAGATAGTTAAGGATTGTAACCCATTCAACATGGACCCGTCGAACCCATTATTACTTGAAGTCAAAGTAATTAGAAACACAGCAAGATTCAATAAAATCAAATGACGTTTCTGCCACCATTTTTGATTTGGATCAATAAATTGCTTGATAGCTTCGTCGTTTTCTGAAAGACCAACTTCATTCTGGAGTTGGAGTTCCTTTTCCAACAGTGAATGGGAGTTGGTCTCGATTTCAACTTGCTTTTTATCAATAGGATACATGTTTTATACTATAGAAAATTATATCAGTTGCTAGAAACTGATAGGATTAAAATAAAACAAAGGGCAAGCAAAGAATAGAATTTCCAGGATATAGAGAGTATTTATAGAAAGAATTCTGGAATACAATCGTCCTTACAATCCTATTTGAGTTCCAACAATCCAAGCCCCTCTCCAGAGGTCTAGTAGCCTTAGGTTTTCCCAGTGTTTCGGTCAAATGATATAATGGAATTACGTTCGAGACAAAACTGGAGAACATCTGTATCGCCCCTCCTGCAGTACCACCATACAGGGACCCAAGAATTATTTTAACTTGTTGTTTTACCCCAAAAGTACCCCCATACTATTCAAGTATACAAACCATGTTAGAATTACGATCTAAGTACCCACAACAGCCATGACACTTTGTTGCTTGGCTCTCTGGTGGCCCGTGTTGCTCCCATGTTGCTCCCCCATGGATGTTTTCCGTCTGCCGTGTTTTGTTTGTCTAATGTGTCACATCAATGCTCCATAGTGTGTTCGGAAAACATTACACTAATGCGCCAGCTTCTATGTTTAGGTGCAAAAAATAATGGAAATATGCAATAATCATTTAAGCCAACAATATTTTTTTCCCTTTGGGGGCTTTCTCTCTGTCTGCCGTTAAGCCTACAAAGACATTAGCAGCGAGTGGATTGTACACCCAAAGCAGCCACCAGAACTGTTGGTGCCCCCAAAACAACAGATCGCCATAGAAGTGGGACATTTTCAAGAAATTCTTGTTTTCCATTCTTTTTTGCGATCAAATATGTACCCCACACAAACCAAACGTAGGTGGGATTATTCCGTCTAATTATAGCCAATAACAGCAGCAAGCTACAGGGAGCCAGTCGTGGTCGTGATTGGCTCAAGGAGTTGTCCACTGCAGAAGTAGCAGCTTTCGGTGGTTGCAAGCCGATCAGCCTTGAATTGGTGTTGCAATGATGGTCAAATGGTGGTAGGTCAAATGGTAGTGCGTGCTGGGGGCATTTGACCGTTACCCCGTTGGATACCCCCAAGTCTTGGAGCGTCCCAAGTCTTGGAAGCCCAAGTCTTGGAAGCCCAAGACTTAGTACAATCGATACGATATTTGGGAATAGATCTTGGAGTTAAGGTGAAAGGCAAACAATAGAACATCTGAACGGTGTAAATCCAGACATCAAAGAGTGTCTGGTTACAACAAAGAGTGTCTGGTTACAACAACCCCAACCTATTATTACCGTGTATTTTTCCTTCTACTCCTTCCCCTGTTTCTCCAGTATAAAAGTTAGTCTAATAATTCTAGAAACTTAAAAGATTAAACCACAGTGACAAAACAAGCAGTATGACAGGATTCTTAAAAGTGGAAGGAACAAAGATCGTAGACGATAATGGGCCGGTAGTGTTGAAAGGTGCGGCCATTGGAGGCCATTTGAATATGGAGAACTTCATCACCGGGTATCCAGGCCATGAAACGGAACATAAAAAGGTTATATTGAAGAAAATTGGTAAAGACAAGTTTGAATACTTTTTTGATAAATTCTACGACTATTTTTGGACTGAAGAAGACGCTAAGTTCTATAAGCTGTTGGGCTTCAATTGCCTTAGGATTCCGTTCAATTACCGTCATTTCTTAGATGATGAGGGTGATTTGTTTCAGATCAACCCTAAGGGATTCGAAAGATTAGACAAGATCGTCGATACTTGTGCTAGCCATGGAATTTATACGATTTTAGATTTACATACTGTGCCAGGGGGTCAATGTCAACAGTGGTTTAATGATAACCCGACACATTTTGCATTCTTTTGGGATTTTAAGGTATTCCAAGATTCAATTGTTAATTTATGGCAAAAAATTGCTGAATACTATAAAGATAACAGTTGGGTTGCCGGTTATAATCCATTAAATGAACCTGCCACTAGTGATGGTTCGAAATTGGTCAGATTTTATAAACAAATTGATAGTGCCATCAGGTCTGTTGACCCAAAGCATATCATGTACTTAGATGGTAATACTTATGCCATGGACTTCAGGGCATTCCCTGAAAAGCCTTTTTCCAATAGTGTTTATGCCATTCATGACTATTCGGTATTCGGATTCCCTAGAGGTTTTGTTAGTAGCGATCATGGAGAAGTTTATAAAGGTACTGCCGAACAAAAAGCCCAGTTAAAACAGCAATATGAAAGAAAAATTCAATACATGAAACAACATAATATTCCCGTTTGGAATGGGGAGTTTGGACCTGTTTATGCTAGTGAATTCAGAGGAGATGAGAACCCAAACGAAATTAATAAGGTCAGATACCAAGTATTGAAAGATCAATTGGAGGTTTATAAATCTGGTGATCCATCTGGCGATGGCAGTCCAATTAGTTGGTCAATTTGGTTGTACAAAGACATAGGATTACAGGGATTGACTTACGTTGATACAAAATCTAAATGGTACCAGATCTTTGGAGACTGGTTGAAGAAGAAAAAGGAATTGGGCTTAGATGCTTGGGGTTGTGATATTAATCCGGAATACCAAAAGCTTTACGACGATTTAAGTCAGCACTTGAAAGATAATATTCCTGACAAATATCATAAAGTCATGTACCCACCGATCATGGATATCAACTCTTATTTACAGAGAGTCACTAGAGAAATGTTATTCTCTCAGTACACCCAACATGAATATGCTGATTTATTTGTTGGCTTAAGTTTTGAAGAGTTAGACGAATTGGCTGCCTCGTTCAAATTAGAAAATTGCATCCAAAGACATGAGTTGAACGAGATCTTAAGACAGTACTAGCACTGGGCATTATATGGCAGAAGTTGTCTGTATCTGTCTTGATCCTAAGCATGTGTATGTGAACAGGATAGACTAATTAAATATGGTATGGAGAGTCTCGTGACGAATAACATCTAACACCTATGTCTCTATAACTGCAGCAGGGAGCTTGTTGTTCTTGACTTCGATCTTCCTTGACTATGGCTTGTCTTTGGCTTGACCATGGCTTGACTGTGCCCCGACCAGCTTGACCCGTTCACTGCAAGTGATAAAATCGAACGTTACGATCTCGGACCTCTGCATGGAAAATAATAATCATTGATTCTCGGAAATTTCACTGAGTTATTAGCCAATGATCTCGAGCTCCAAGGTGGCCAAGCACCTGGAAGCGTTTGGCTGACACTGGAGCAGACTCTGGAATACCCCATACGACGCTACCAATGCAATGTCCCCAACTTCCGGATGAACAAGGCATCTCTTCCACTCCATCTCTTCCACCCCATCACTCATGCTACTTAACAAGTCTCGCGTCCGGTGAAATCTCCCCATCCCAAATTTTCCAGATCCCCCAACGTCTCCCCATGCTTGGATACTCCATAGTTCCCACTCCCGTCCTCCCATGTACCGTCCTGGCTGGCCTGTGCCCATGGCCCCCGGCTCCTGCCCCCCTGCCCCCCTGCCTGTCAAGGTGAATGTTCCGTTAGGGGTGCCGTGTAAGAGGTTTGTCAGTCCATCCATCACGTCACCCATGCCTGATTTCCTAATTGGGGGTATTTGTCCGCTTCGTAAAAATTGTCCGTTTCGTGGGGCGAACTGGAACTGGGAGTGGATTAATTTATACGGATCATTATACTCCTATTCCACTATTTAAATAGTTGGGAAGGCCACCATTGGATTATTAATTCGTTTTTCTTTGATAAAATTTGTTGAAACTCGAATATATTAACGATTCAAAATGCAATTAGATATTGACAACTTGATTGAACAGTTAACATTGGAAGAAAAGATTTCTTTGTTGGCTGGTAAAGATTTTTGGCATACGGTGCCAATTCCAAGGTTGGGCATTCCATCAGTCAGAGTCAGTGATGGTCCTAATGGGGTGAGAGGTATAAAGTTTTTCAATGGTATTCCTTCAAATTGCTTTACTTGTGGTACAGGGTTGGCTTCAACTTGGAACAAAGACTTATTGAAAAAATGTGGTGAGTTGATGGGCCAAGAAGCTAAGGCTAGAGGTGTCCATTGTATCTTGGGTCCTACTTGTAATATGGCAAGATCTCCTTTAGGGGGTAGAACCTTTGAAAGTTATAGTGAAGACCCGGTATTATCAGGTTACGCTGCAAGTTCAATCGTGGAAGGTATTCAAAATGAAAAAGTGTTAGCTTGTTTGAAACATTTTGTTTGTAATGATCAAGAAGACGAAAGAAAAGCTGTTGATACTTTCTTAACTGAAAGAGCATTAAGAGAAATTTATTTGAAGCCTTTCCAAATCGCTTTAAGAGACGCCAATCCAAAAACTTTGATGACTGCTTATAACAAAATTGATGGTGAACATGTTTCCCAATCTAAACGTTTCTTACAAAAAATCTTAAGAGAAGAATGGAAATATGAAGGGACCACCATGAGTGATTGGTTCGGTACTTATTCAATCAAAGAAAGTTTGGAAGCTGGTTTAAATTTGGAAATGCCTGGTCCAACTAGATTTAGAGAATTGGTTCAAACCAGTCATAAGGTTTATACCAATGAGATTCATCAGGATACCATCGACGAAAACGTTAGATACGTTTTGAAATTCGTCAATGAAGGTTTGAAAATAGGAATTGGTGAAAATATCGTCGAAAAGGAAAACGATGATCCAAATGCTGAAGCTTTATTAAGAAAAGTGGGGGGTGAAGCAATTGTTTTATTGAAAAATGAAGATAATATCTTACCTTTGAATAAATCTGAAAAACAAAAGATCGCTATAATTGGTCCTAATGTTAAAGCCACTCAAGATTCAGGTGGGGGTTCAGCTTCAATGGCTGCTCGTTATAAAATCACTCCTTACGAAGGAATAATGAAAAAAATCAAGGAAGGTGGTGATAATATCGTTAGTCAATACACCATTGGTGCTTTATTAGATAAGAATTTACCTGATGTTGCCACTGTTTTAACTAATAAAGAGGGTAAGAGTGGGGTCACTGCTACTTTCTATAAGAATGAACCGGGTGCAGAAGATAGAGTTCAAGTTGAATCGTTCAACTTAAATACTTCTAAAATCTTTTTAGCTGACTTTAAATCGCCTAAATTAGACCCAAATGACTTATTATTTTATGCTGATTTTGAAGGTTATTATGAGCCTGAAGAATCAGGTACTTATATTTTTGGATGTTCATGTTTAGGTACTTCCCAATTATTTATTGATGATAAATTAATTGTTGATAACAAGACCAAGCAAGTCAGAGGTGATGCTTTCTTCTTAGGTATGGGTACTAGAGAAGAATTGGCTGAAGTTCAATTGACTAAAGGTAAGAAATATCATATCAAAGTCGAATTTGGTACTTCTCCAACTGCTTTAGTAGCAAAAGAATTTAAAGAACCGGGTGGAGTTTACTTTGGTTTCAGATTCAAATCAACTGCTGAAGAAGAAATGTCAAAAGCTGTTGAATTGGCTAAGAATGTAGATAAAGTTGTCATGGTGGTTGGGTTATCGAAGGAATGGGAATCTGAAGGTTTCGATAGACCAAACATGGATATTCCAGGTTATACCAACCAATTGATTGATGAGATCTGTAAAGTTAACAAGAATGTTATTATCATCAACCAATCTGGTTCTCCAGTAGGCATGCCATGGGCATCAAAGGTCCAAGCCATCATGCAAGCTTGGTATGGTGGTAATGAATTAGGAAACACTATGGCCGATGTATTGTTTGGTGATCATAATCCTAGTGGTAAGTTATCATTATCATTCCCAAACAAAGTGGAAGATAATCCAGCTTACTTGAATTTCGGTTCAACTAACGGTAAAGTCTGGTATGGTGAAGATGTTTACGTTGGTTATAGATACTATGAAAAGGTCAAAAGAGATGTTCTTTTCCCATTTGGATTTGGATTATCGTATACTACTTTTGAATTCAAGAACTTGAAGACTAAACTCGGTGCAGAAACCATTGATGTATCAGTGGATGTTAAAAACACTGGTAAATTACTTGGTAGTGAAATTGTACAAGTTTATGTTCAACCAATTGACAGTAAAATAGGAAGACCAGTCAAAGAGTTGAAAAATTTCGACAAAGTAGAGTTGAAATCAGGCCAAACCAAGACAGTGAAGATTTCCATTTCAATCAAAGAAGCTACTTCTTACTGGGATGGTTATAAGAACAAGTGGGCATCTGATAAAGGAGTTTATAAGGTCTTGGTTGGTAACTGTTCGGATAATATCCTAGCTGAGTCTGAATTCGAAACCACCAAGTCGTTCAACTGGTTGGGTTTGTAAGCTCCTCCCTTCGCCTTCCTATCTAATGTGTCTATGGGTCTGGGTCTAGGTCTGGCTCTGGCTCTGGCTCTAGGTCTGGGTCTATGGGTCTGGGCCAGTATGTAGAGTTTAGTATGTAAATACATGTCGTACGTAAATGGTAAGTAAATGTCGCCGTGTCGTGGTTGCAAGCATTTCTCAATCGGTAATTTTTGTAAACAATGATAATCTGATGTTAGTTCATCTCCTTTCGTTTAAATAGATGCCTTGAAGTGAAAAAAAGATAGTTTGATACACATAGTCAAGGAAGGAAATAGAAGATGGACATGGAGGAAATCGATTTTGACCTTGAGTTGGACCATTTGCTAGAACCTATAAAAGTGAGCAGTAAGCCACAAACCCCAATATCAGACAAGCTAACGTTGGACAACCCTAAATTGGTGTTACAGCCGGAATCTTTTAGTTCTGACTGCAATGATTTGTTCCAAGTCACCAACAACATATTCGGGGTGGACGAGTCGTTCGACAGCCAGCATTTGAACAATGACAAGCTCAATAAGTTCATCAATGAATTGGATCAAGACTTTGAAATGGATGATCAGGGTAGAACAAGGATCTTCAAAGGAAGGTTTCGATATAACGATGAATTGGACAACCAAATCAACAACTACTTGAATTCAAACAAGGAAAATATGGATCCAATCAAAATACGACAACTGTCTAAAGTTCAAAAGCCAAAACTAACTCCTTTGAAGTTCAATATCACCAAGCCTAAACGGAAAACAGGAACCTGTAAACCAACCCATAGAATAGGTAGATCCCTCAAATCTTCCATGGTAATCCATAATGATAGGTCCCAAGTTTACTTGGTGGATTCACTGACTGGCTCATTGAATGATGCCACTCAATTTGGCACCGAACTAAATGCTTCCAACTGTGAAGGGTTCCCATTACCTGAAGATGTTAATGAAGTGGTTCAAATCCCAACCAATGACGATAACAAAAAGAGCAAAATGGCCATAATAAAGACGTTCAACAGTAAAAAGCTCAATACCAACCAAGGCGAAAGGTTTGGCTTCTATTCAAAAGGTGAATACGACGAATATCTCAAGAAAGAATCCAACAACGGTGTGGAGGTTATCAACCAGAGCCTCGATAAAATAAAAGGTAAGAAGGTGAGATTCAGTGACCAACTTGAATGGTGATCGTATCTTGCCCTCGCCTCACAGCTTCGTCCCACAACGCTACCCCCGTTCCATCGCCATGCCCCCACACACCGCTACATACCCATACAATATCCCATGGTCGTTTCTCTAAGTAATTTATGTATATTAAATGTAGACTTACCCGGACACACTCTTTCTCGCGTCGATTATTTATTTTCAAAATACATTGTATCTGGTATCATTGCTTCCAAGCACACTATATTGGTTTAAAACATAGGGAACAATTGAAGCATACATAACGATGTCCACATTCTTTGATGAAATGAAAATGTCCTTTGCCGACGTCAAAGTGACCGACACCAAGATCGACACGGCTGACTTCTTACAAGCATCCGAATCGTTGGTCAAATTATTTGACTTGTTAGGATCATCAGCGTTTGCTGTCGTCCAGAAAGATATGACTGGTAATATCGATAAAATTAGAAAGAAAATGTTGTCTGATCCAATCAACTCGTCGACCTTACAAGATTTGATGGTCAATGAGGCTAAAGGGAAAGATAAGACTGCCACTCAAGGGTTATTATGGTTGAGCCGTGGTTTGGAATTCACATGTAGGGCTATGATTGAAACCTTTGAAAACCCAACTAGTGAAATGACCAAAACCTTCACTGATGCTTACGGTAAGACTTTGTCTCAATATCATGGTATGTTGGTCAAACCTATTTTTAAATTGGCCATGAAAGCTTGTCCATACAGAAAAGACTTTTTTGAAAAGTTAGGTAGCGACCAAGATAAGGTTAATCAGCAATTGAAGGTTTGGTTGGACTCTTTAGAAAGTATTGTTAAAATTATTATGGACTTCTTTGCCTCTGGTAATTACGGTAAAGGTTTATAGGTTTTAGAATAGTAATATAATACATTAATCAACAGCACAGAGGACCGAACAGAAGATCAGCACAGAGGAACAGTACAGAGTACCGAACGAAGTCTATTTATTCACGATATACCTGACTATATATCTCCTAATCTCTAACGTTTTTGGCTTCTTGCATTAATTCATATAATTGGCCCACCTGTTCTGGCGACATCTTATCCAACTCCTGTTTGCTTAATTTGCCATCCATCCAGTTGCCACCATCGATGCTCTTCAAATAATCTTGCCATTGAGTTAGAAACCCCACGATATGTAATGGATTATCGATGTTCTTGTGAGCCTTGAACTCGGCCTTGACGTAATCATCTCCAAGCGGTCTGATTTCAACAGGAATCTTGTGGACATGTGCTCTCAAGATAGCTCTGTAAAGCTTCAATGGTGGTAGAAGCGGGTCGGCCTTTCTTTCAGGACGACGAGGTCTAACGAATCTTACTAAGGTTGGTCTCATCTGCTTAACTAATATTATTTTTCAATTGGTGAGAATTTTCTTCTTCAAAGCTCTTCGTTAATACCAGGTTCTCAACTCTTGTTAGCCGAGCGTTGAGTGCTTCTTGGTCCCAGAAACCGCCAGAGAGTAGCTGTGAATCAATGTTTAGTTGAGCCAACTTGGTGTTCTGGCAAACTATAACGTTAAGTCTAGGCTCTGGTCACGTGACAGTATCTAAACTGAATCTAATGGTCAATCACATAAAAAACGAAAGTACTTTGGTCGTAGACACCAGAGTAGATTGAGTAAATCTACCCTTCTTGATATGCCAGGCATAGACTGCTGGACATATCGTACTATACTGAATAGGTTACCCTCGCTTAACTGTACTCACTCTTGTGCTTAACTACTACACTCTTAACTATACTCACTCTTGTGCTTAACTACTACACTCTTAACTATGCTCACTCTTAACTATTCTCACTCTTGTGCTTAACTATGTACGATATTCGGCGTTCCAGAGTCTAATTGTGACAGCCGCTGACTGCACTGGCCTAGAGCTCTCCCTTTCCAACAGCTGCCAAACTTCACTGCCAAACCTTCACTAACCTTCCTGCCAATCTGCCACTATCCTCCCACCTCCCACAAACCTCCCACCTACAAGCCTGTCAACCTTCTCCACGCAGTACTGTTTACTTTAAAACTCGAAATTACCTTCCACCTTCCTATTGTCTTTACTCCAACTTCTACTCTAATCCTAAACATACTCTACATAACCATACTAAAAACAGTATACACCCATACAATAATAACACTGAAAAATTCCCACATAAAGAAAACCAATTAACTTTCCTAAAACGGAAGTTTCAAAATTAATTTTCGTTTGTCAATTACTTAACCCAATTAGGCAATTTTGGAGTTGCACCCAAACTATTACCTAAAGTATGGCATGAACCTTTTATATTTAAGACAAATCCACTTGTTGAAGAATTTTTGGATAGATATACTTCAAGGGAGGAAAAGAGAATATAGTTTTTTATTACCATGAAATTATCGTCGATTTTAACGGTTACATTCGCTTCAGGGATTATAGCAGCCCCAGCTGCAGCTCCAGCTGCTGCTGCAGCTGCTGAATTCAACGTTGAAGATTTGTTATCGTCGATTGATGAATATACCATGAAGTTAGAATCACAATCCTTACAGAAACGTCAAGACGACGAATATGTTAGCAAATTATTATCGTCATTATCCAGTGCTAACTTAGATGATTTAATCGATCGTTTTAACTATACTCAAATTGCTTCCACCGTAATGAAAGACATAAAGAAATATAATATAAGTGAATTATCTGGGTTTTTCGATAATGAATCCGTGTCCAAGTTATTTGGATCCATGTTTAATGATAAAGATTTATTGCCTACTGCTTTAAGTATGGCTAAAGATTTATTCAGTAGTGGTAAATTGTCTTTAGGGGATTTCACTTCGACTGATTCCACCTCCACCAAGAAAGTCAAAAGAGATAATGAATACATTGATAAAATTGTAGGATCATTGTCTGAGTCTGGACTTTTGGAATCTGCTGCCAAATCCTTCTTAAATGACGACCAATTGAAAAGTATGGCTTCAAGCTTATTAAAAAATATGGATTTCAATACCGTTTACAATACTTTAAAAGATTCAGACTTGGTTGCCAAATTATCGTCCCAATTACTCAATTCAAGATCTTTACATGAAGAATTTTCAAACGTCGTTAATGCAAATATTAAAAGAGGGTTGATCAAAAGAGCTGACATCACTGCTGATGCTGATGCAAGTTTAGATGTAGATTTATTAGCTTCTAATACCGATGCGGCCACCACCAGCACTGGAGATTCATTGTTGGATGAAATTCTCAGCTTTGGTGATGCTAATCCAGGTACTTCTGTCGTACCTACCACCACCGCCACTCCTTCTGAATCAACTACTAAGGCTGGTTTCTTGGATGGCTTATTTGGGGATAAATCGGACACCGAAGAAGCAACTACCACCACCACTCCATCTTCCACCACTACTGGGGGTTCATTTTTAGATGACTTGTTTGGTGATAAAAACGGTACTACCACTTCATCATCACGTTCTTCTACTGCCACTGGTCCATCATTGTCAGATTTACTCGATGGTTTATTCAATAACACTGACTCATCCAGTTCTAGTTCCACCAAATCCAATTCAACTGGAAGTGGTGACTTATTGGGTGATTTGTTAGATGCTGGGTCTGGATTATTGGATGATCTTTTTGGATCTAATGGTTCTTCAACTCCTTCAAAACCATCTAATTTCTCATTAGGTGGTTTAATCGATGGATTTTTAGATGATATTTTTGATGTTGATTCAAGTAATAGTTCAAGCTCAAGTTCCGGCTCAGGTGAATCATTAGGTGACCTTATTGGAGGGTTATTTGATAGTTTATTTGATGGAGACAGTTCCAATTCAACTAGTTCTGGTTCTGGTTTCTCATTAAGTGGTTTAATTGGTGGGTTATTTGATAGCTTATTCGGCGGAGACAGTTCCAATTCAACTAGTTCTGGTTCTAGTTTCTCATTAAGTGGTTTAATTAGTGGGTTATTTGATAGCTTATTCGGAGGTAGTGATTCAAGTTCAAGTAGCTCTTCAAGTAGCTCGTCAAGTGGAGGAGGAATCTTGAGTTTCATTGGTAAATTAATCAATAGGTTCCTTGACTGGTTATTCTCCCCATCCGATGGTAGTTCCTTCTCTTGGGGTAACTTATTCAGTAATATTGTTGATTGGGTCCTTGATATCCTTTTCGATGATGACGGGTCATCATCCTCATCTTCATCCTCGTCATCTGGTGTTTCCAAAGGATCGAGTGGTAGCAGTTCAAGTTCTGGATCTTCCACCGCTGCATCATGTTGTTGTACTAGTAAAAAATTAATGAAAAAGAGAGCTTTAAAAGCCAAGTTTAAAAGAAACATCCATAAGAATATCCATAAAAGAGCTTTTGAATTCAAAAGTAACCTGTACCTTAAATATATTTAGCTATATATTTAGCTTAAATATTTATGATTTCAAAATGTATACCATAATTAAAATATAAAATGATATAAATCGACTCTGAGCAAAGGTAAAAACTGTGAATTTCATCAGAAGAGGTAAAGTCTTCAAGCTAAGCAACTTCAAACCAAGCGCCTTCACTTAGGCGCCTTCACTTGAGCACCTTCGTGTGGGTGATGGGACATAAAACAGTGATGTGGTCTATACCTTGCAGCCTTTTGCTCTTACTTCACGCCATAAGCTCCTTTCAAATCCAACAATCGTAAACTAGTCCATGTTTGCCCTAAAAATTATGGAGGCTTATACCACTAAACATTTCCTTCTAACTACTCTCATCTGCCATTCAGTCAAGGCACCTTGAGTTTCAGTGTTTACCCAATACCTTACCGTACTAGGATATTCCCATGGTTCATTTTGCAGCTACAATCCTGTATGTGGCCAACGTCTAATTTAGACGCTATTGCCTAAAACGGATATTAGTTTGATGGCATCCGGCATACAGTCTTTGCAAGTGGAGACCTTTGAATTTGTATAGAAATCGTCTGTTTTAGGAATAGTAATTGCATACATCAATTAAGGAAATTATGGCTTCTAGGGCCATACTAGTGCTAGTGATTCTAGTGCTAGTGCTAGTGCTAGTGGTACGGTGATAGTAGACCTAGAGGCATAGAAGACTTAGAAGGCTCGAGACTTGGAAGACTTGAGAGACTTGGAAGTGCTGCAGTAGAGTTTGTAGTAGAGTTCCCTTGCATCTACTACGTAAGGCTCTAGTAGGCAGAGCTAGGCAGATTGTACACTTTAATATAACCCTTCTAATTCGACTCTGCACTAAGCACTGTTAGCCTAGAAGCCAATTTATGTTTGAAGCCTAATTCTGTTTGGTTTTCGTCTTACCGTACATGTAAACATTATAGTATAACTCTATTACTCCAATAAAAACTTAGTACGGGCGTGCGGCACTCAACTAATTTAATTTCCTTTTTGGGAATAGTAATTAACAAAACATTTTGCAGTTCAAAAGTATAAGAATCAATAATCCCCAAAATTCTTGAAATTTTATACAATTTTCTTACTACTTACCCATACTTACGTTGAAATAGATACTTGAAGAAGGTGTTTAACTATGAAGTTGATCACCGTTTCTAATTATGTTTTAGTATCGGCTGTCATAAATCAAGTAGTAGCAAAAGAAGAATCCAAATTAAATTTATTGAAAAGATTTAGTTTGCTGGACTTATTTGGTTCTAGTTCCAGTTCCAATTCTAATGCAGATTCAGACTCAAATAATGCTAAAGCTGTTGATGACACCCCAGCTAGCTCATTAACTCAACAGGCCAACACTGCAACTTCACTCGCTTTACCAACCACTGAAACTCCTGACTTGTTTGGTTTTGAAAGCTCAAGCACATATAATTCTAGTTCTAGTAGTAGTTCTAGTTCTACTTCAGTAACAACCACCACACCAACAACCAGGTTATCAACTCCAACGACGACAGCAAATGATGACTCCAACGATATATTTGGTCAACTTTTAGCTGATTCTTCAGAATCGAGTTCAGAGTCTTCCTCAGACTCTAGTTCTTCCAGTTCATCTAGTTCTAGTTCACATAGTTCTAGCTCATCCACAAAGACCTCAAGTGGTTCATTCTTCAATAACTTATTCGGTATAGAATCAAGCGATGACGAAATAACAAGCTCAAGTTCTAGTTCTAGTTCTAGTTCTAGTTCTAGTACTGTTGTTTCTTCAACTGCCACACCTACCGCTACAGGTAGAAGGAATGGTTTCTTTGCAAACTTGTTTGCAGCTTCTGAAACCGAGTCATCTGCTTCTGAAGCTGTCCCTTCTTCAACTGATGACTTTGTTGCTTTGTTGGCCGAGTCTACTTCAGATAGCTCAAGTTCTAGTCCAAGTGCATCTCCAAGCCCAAGTGCTTCTAAATCTAGTAACTTCCTTTCAGACTTATTTGGTATCAGTGGTGATGATGATGAAAGTTCTTCAATTGCTTCATCAAGCACAAGCTCAAGTTCAAGCGCTCAGCCAAGTGAAAGCAATTCTCCATCATTTTTTGATTTATTATTTGGCGATTCAAGTTCAAATTCAGAATCAGTCGTTTCAAGTGCAACTCCAGCAAGTTCTAGTGAAATTGCCAGTTCTTCAGATCCTTCATTTTTAGACGAATTATTTGGTGATGATGAAAGTTCTTCAATAGTAATCACTTCAAGCCCATCTGCTTCCGCTTCTGCTGATGCCGAACCTTTCGCTGCTCTTTTAGTGGATGATTCTAGTTCAGAGGAATTGGATTGTGATGATGATGATGCTAGTACTACTGATGAAAATGGGTCAACCATTGCTAATCCATCTGCCGATCCTGGTGATGACGATGGTGATGATTGTGATGAAACTTCTGATGACACTCAAATTACTGGCGGGGTTTCAGTTCCTTCTGGTTTACCTACTGGCTCAGTTTCGGTAACCTTATCAATTGCTTCCACCGCATCAGACGATGATGATGATGAAGATTGTGATGATGAGACTTCTGACGACACTCAAATTACTGGTGGTGTTTCAGTTCCTTCTGGTTTACCTACTGGCTCAGTTTCGGTAACCTTATCAATTGCTTCCACCGCATCAGACGATGATGATGATGAAGATTGTGATGATGAGACTTCTGACGACACTCAAATTACTGGTGGTGTTTCAGTTCCTTCTGGTTTACCTACTGGCTCAGTTTCGGTAACCTTATCAATTGCTTCCACAGCATCAGACGATGATGACGATGATGATTGTGATGATGAATCATCTACTGTTGATCCAACCGATCCAGTTATCAGCGACCCAGTTGATCCATCTGGCTCAGTTATCTCAACTTCAGGATATTCCAACGATTCCATTTCATTGACTTCTACTGCTTCTGAAGATGATGACGATTCCGACTGTGAAGATGAAACTTCATTGGATCCAACTTCAATGGACCCAACTTCGATTTCGATACTTCCAAGTTCAAGATATTCCAATGATTCTATTTCATTGACTTCTACTGCATCTGATGATGATGACGATTCCGATTGTGAAGATGAAACCTCAATGGAACCAACTTCGTTGCCAACCTCAGTTCTTCCAACCTCAAAGTATTCCAATGATTCTATCTCATTAACTTCCACAGTTTCTGACGATGATGATGATTCTGATTGCGAAGACGAAAGTACAATCACTTCCGGAACTAAAATTCCAACTTCAGATGATTCTACTCCTACTTCAGATGACGACGATGATGATTCTGATTGCGAGGATGAAACAACCATTACAACCACCAACAAAGATGGTAACACTGTAACCACCACCAAAGATTCGACCACTACCGATTTCGATGATGATAGTGATGGAGAAGATGATTGTGATGATGCAGTTACTTTGACTAATTACCATACTACAGTTGTTACTGTTACTGAACAAGGTAAAGTAAGAACCGTCACAACTACGATTAATCAAGAAATGACAATCACCTCCTCCCCAACAGCAACTGTTGAATGTGACGAAGATGATGATGAAGATTTTGAAGACGATCAAGGCTCTGATTCTGAATCAGGAAGTGGGTCAGGATCTGGATCCAAAGGTACTGATAGTGGATCTGGATCTGTCCCATGTCCAGATGATAATGCAGATGATGATTTTGAAGATGATCAAACTGATAGTGGATCTAGCTCTGGTTCTGGTTCATCTAGTGGATCAGGGTCGGGATCAGTATCATGTCCAGATGATAATGCAGATGATGACTTTGAAGATGATGAATTTGCCGATGACGGTGATGCAGAAGAAGGATGTTTATCATGCCCATCTGATTGTTCGGCCGTTCAATGTGATGCAGAAGATGATGATGACGATGATTTTGATTTCATGGATTTATTAGATTATTTCTTTGGAGGAGGCGATGATGATGAGGATGATACCTGTGATGAAGATTGTGATGAATGTCAAGCTGCAACTACTACTACCACACAAGCTGCCGCTGCCGCTACCACCTCTCCAGCCAATACTGATGATGAATTCGAAGATGATGAATTTGTCAACGATGGAGAAGAAACTAGCTGTTTAGAAACAGCTACCACTACACCAGCGGTGATTCCAATTGAATCAATGGCCACCAAAGTTATCAATGAAGTTGAACCAATGTCAACTGGTGTAACAGATTCATCAGCAACCGCTAGTCCAGAAGTAAGTCCCCAAACCAATCAAGCTTCTTCAAGAGCTTTCAATCATTTCTTAATTCTTTTGGCCAGTGCCATTACCATTGCATTCATCTAATAAATTGCCGGGCAGTTTATCAAATAAATACCTTTGACAAATATACCAAACATACAAATATTTAATGACAACTACCAATATTAAAAAGTACAATAAAACGAAAGTTTTAATACCATGTATAATGTAGAAAAAAAGTTTAATATACCATTTATTTAAGTCCTAGTCTCTTGCAACCCTTTGTAGTGCTGGTGTCTAAGCTTACCGGACCTCTTACAATCTGGCAGCTTTTGGCAGCTTAGCGGCTGGCGGCTAAGTGTTTGCTGCAAAGACACATATAAACACCTAAAAATGGGCGGCTAACCTAGAAAAAAAGGGTGTACGTTGATCTGGGCCCAATAGACCCTCTAGCCATTCATCAACGCCGTAGAACCCAGCTTCAACCGCAGTATCCCTTGCAATAGGCACTGAACACCTTCAAACGGTGAGAGTAATTTGCAGTCGCGAGCCACTTAGTCACAAAAAAACCAAAATATAACAAGAATCCCTTAATGAAGTAATAATGGCAAACGTTGATAGACAATCATTAATATTCTTTATAATCGTCTTTTTGTTCTTGTCGTTGCCCAATGGGAATGACCAGCCACACTCGTACCAAGAGCGGCAGACGTTGATAACTTTCCAGAACACTTTAAAGCAAAACCAACGAGAGTTACAGAATCACCAGTACCAATATGGCTATGGCAATTTGACGGGGTTTTTACTAAGTTTCCAAGATATGGTTGACGGGAAGAAGACAGAGGATTGGCCGATCCATAAATATTCCGATAAGCATCCGTGGATTGAAGATGAAAAGTATTCGTTGTTGCCTAACGAGGTCAGTGATAAGGTTAAAGGGTTTTGGGGTATTGAGAAAAATGATGACACTAGTTACTTGTTGAATATATCGGGGAAAGTGTATGGAGATTTCACGGTGGATAAGAGCTTGAAGAAGTATCCAATGAAGTTGCCGGGCTATTTGGAATCATATTATGAATCCTTAACAGGGAATATAGACGAAGATGGCTCTCAAAATAACGGAAATGATGATAATGGGAAGAACAAAGAAGGGGAAGGCGAAAATGAAGACAAAACAACAGACAAAGTGGGCGATATTAAGTTTGATAAAGGGAAATTGACTTACGGGATCAAAAGTCTCGGCTATAACTTTAACAATCCTGATTTATCTAAACATATTAATAAGAACGAAGATAGAATCGACGACGCAGTATTGATCAAATTAAAAATCCAGTTGTTTGATGATTTAGAGATCGAATTGAATGAAATAGAATCCAATGGGGTTTATTTCCAAAACACTGGATCTATCTTGTCAGTTACAAGCTCTGCAAAATTCTTGGGCCATCATGGATTACCTCAATTGAGTATGAATGAAGTTAATAGCAAGAAATCAAGGACATTGATTCTGCAATTGCTTAATGGAACAGATATAGATAAACAGGTTAGTATGGATGATATGAATTTATTCATTACAAGGTCCTTAGAACAATGTGAGTTCATTAATTTCATTCAATTGGAGAAAACATCATACCTGGTTGAAGAGTTAAGAGAAATAGATGAAGAATTAATCAATCCAAGTGGAAAACCCTTAGGTAAGAATTTACCAAGCATTCGAATCAAACAAGCATTAATGTATTCCCCAGATTGTGGGATAGTCATTAATAATAAATCTATAATTGAAGGAGAAAAAGCTGAGATTATTACTAAACAACTGAAACTGATATTAATTGGATTTATGGCATTGATTGCATTACAATTATATTTATTTATGAAACAAATTAACTTATCCAAAACACCGGGCCAATTATCCAATATTTCAACGGGGACTTTAATGATGTTACAATATCAAGATGCTTTAGTTGCATTAATTTTCTTATTGATCTCAACTTTATTTGAAAGTTTATATTTATTATTGGCATGTATTGCTATTTTAACTTATATTATGTGTGGAGTATTTGAAATGGGGTTTTTGACTCAAGTTATGAAGACCCAAATGAATGAAAGAGGAACTACTTGGTGGGAGATATTAAGGGGATCTGGTTCAAGTACCAACAATGACATAGGGGCTGGCACTGGTACTCCAGATACTGGGGAAGGGTTACCAAGACCAGTTACAGATCCAGGTGCTGGTCCTGGTGCAATCCCAGGAGCCATGCCAGCAGCTACCACTGCCACTCCTGTTGAGCCAACCCCTACTGTACCAGCTAATACAATTCCAGAAGATAATAATGTATGGAATTCTATATTTGCACCTGGATTTGCAATCACCATGATAAGTACATTTTTAATACTAAATGCAACTATGTGGAGGAAACAATATCGACAAGTATTTGAAATGATTGGATTGACTATTGTTAATTCATATTGGATTCCCCAATTTTTCAGAAATACTCTTAAGAATAGGAAAGTACCATTTACATGGAATTTCATACTTGGTACAAGTTTAATCCGAATTATACCCATAATTTATTTGAATTTATTTAAGAATCCATTTAAACACGATCAAAATAGAGTTTTTGTTGTGTTTATAATTAGTTGGGTTTCAATTCAATTAATATTATTGTATTTGCAAAGTATTCTTAATCCAAGGTTTTGGATTAATGATAAATGGTTACCAAAAGCATATAATTATCATCCAATCATAACCTTGAAAGATTTGGAGCATGGGTATGGTACAGATTTATTGAGTAACTTGAATTATCAAGAGATGAATCATAATCATGATGGGTTAAGTGAAGAGGATGGTGTAGATAATGATGAAGAAATCATAAATTGTAAAACTGATTGTATTATTTGTATGACTGCAATCAATTTACCAATTTACAAGAACGACAATAAAAAGGTAAAGAAGACCGGTAATAAGTATATGGTGACCCCATGTTTCCATATATTTCATACTGAGTGTTTAGAAGATTGGATGAAGTATAAATTGCAGTGTCCAATCTGTAGAAACGGGTTACCTCCTGTTTAACCCGTCCGAGGAACAAACATCAGACCCTAATAAGCATCCGCCATATGCCCTAATAGATAAACATACAAGAAAGTGTTGAAAGTGTTGAAAGTCTTCAAGCATAATTACGAGTATATCCCAGATTATATAATTACAGTTCGATCATATGATGATAAGCTGTCTCTTCCGCCAGACCTCCTTCGGCAGACCTCCTTCGCCATTTCTGGCTATCTCCACCTCCATGTCTCCAGTCTCTGCTCCATATACTCGGTTGAATCTTTAGCCACTCGTGCATGAATGATTGTTTGCCATACTTAAGACGTGGTCCGCCATAGTTAACGAACCGTTGAAGCAGAATCATACGTTTTCCCACGGTCGTGCGCGGTCTGAAAAAAAGTGGTGTGATTTTTTGTTTGTGAATTAACGCTTAGAAAAAGTTTGAATCATTCAAATATTAAGGGCTGGCGGTTAATTTACAAATTTCTATATCATATATTCTTATCCAAGGTAATTGATAGACAAAGTGTAGAGGATCAGTAGAACAAGTGCTGAGATTGCGGATTGACCTACCTAGACAACAGTTATAATACCGCTTCATCAAGACTTCATCGAGACTTCATCGAGAGTACCCAGAGTGAAAGATATTTACAGAGGTCGAAGATAGAATAGAGATCACAATGGCTGACTTTGAATACAACGAACTATTCGACTTTGACAACGCCGATAACTTTTTGAACAGCATATCCGGTGTTGTTTCGTCCCAGTCGTTGTCGCCTGCTAGCTTGACTGGAGATGATTCATGGAACGATAAGAATTCTTATAATAATTTTGATGGCCCTGTTGGCTATGATTCCATGAATGGTATAGATTCAAACACAAACAACTTTAATAGTGCCAATCCAAATTCCAATTCAAACTTAAATCCAACCTTCAATAATAATAATATCAATATCAACAGTAATGAAGTTAATGGTATGGATCTCAAAATTGAAAATGGGTATGATTTCCAACAACAACTATTTAATGACAATTATTCGGGTTCTGAAAATTTAAATGCTTCATCTATTTCATCTCAAAATGATATCACTCCAATAAGTCAACAAGGTTTATCTTCCTCAAATCAAACTACTCCTGATAATAATATTAAATTAGAATCTGAAGAAGATTTCGATCAACCTTTAACAAAGAAAAAATCTTCAATCATTACAAATTCGAAAAAAATTACCAAACCTAAAAAGGATAAAGCTTCCCATAATATGATTGAAAAAAAGTATCGTACTAATATCAATACTAAAATTTTAATGTTAAGAGATGCTGTGCCTGCTTTAAGAATTGCTAATGGTTCGAATGATGTATCTATTGATGATTTAGAAGGGTTGACTCCAGCTTCAAAATTAAATAAAGCTAGTGTTTTAACTAAAGCTACTGAGTATATTAAACATTTAGAAAAGAAAAATGAAATTTTAAGACAACAAAATTTACATTTACAAAGATTGATCCTGCAAGCTAACATGAATCTGAATTATCAACAACAATTACAACAACAAATACCGCAAGGCGCTCAAATCCAAGTTCAACAACAACTGCAACAACAAGAGGCTCAAGCCCCACAAGATAATGATTACCAAAATACTTATAGCGATAACATTGTCTATAATAACCACAACAACAGTAACAATGGTGGCAACAGACCAAATAAATATTTGCTTGGTGGTATGGCTGCAGTGATGGGTACTTCATTATTAGGTGGAGGTCCTGATGATTTTAGAGGGTTATCTGCCATTCCATTTTTACCAGTATCCTTAATTAAACTGATTTTTGGTCCAATACTGCAATTATGGCTGATTTTTAAAGTTTTGTTGGTGGTTGCTTGTGTAGCCAACATCATAATACCTAATTTATTCCAATCCTCACCATTATCAAAAGATGGTAAGAATACAAATTCAGATTCATTAATTAAATCATGGATCTTAATAAGCTTAGGTATTCAATTACCTAAAAAGATTGATGAAAATATTAAACAAGAAATAATCGAAAGGTTATTAGGTAAATCTAATAATACATCATTGTATTTATTAGTACAAGATTATATTTATTTATCCACATGTGAAAGTGAATTTGAAACCATATTGCTTAATTTATTAATTGGATCAATACTTATTTATAAATTTCCAATTTTAGCTAATCTTTTATCCATTAGTATGAATTTAAGATATTCACTTATAATGAATTTAACTTATAATGGATCAAATAAATCGATTTCAAAATTAGATAAATTAATAAAACAATTGGATGGTGTATCGATTTTCAAAAGTGATTTATTAATTGCAAGATTAGTTAATTTAATTAATCATCAACCAATTAATCATGATATTAATGATGGATTGAATTATTTGAAATTCATTGAATTATATCAAGAAAATTCAAATGATTTATACAATGTTTTATTATCTTGGAGAATTTTGGAAATTACTAATGATTTAAATTTAATATTTTTAGAACATTTAACTGAATCTGAGTCTAATTCTAATGATAAGGAAAGTGATAGTGATAAATTAATTAAACTTAAAAATGATATTAAATTAATTAATCAAGTATTGAATGATGATGATAATAATAATAATAATCGTAATAGAGGTATTAATGAATATTGGAAATTATTTAAAGCGGTTATTTTACCAAAAGAAAATTCAATTGAATTATTAATATCTTTAAAAAATAATGTTAATGACTATTTAGATAAATTTGAATTATTAATGAATGGTCAAGAATTAACTGATGATGAAATCATTAGTAATGATGAATTTAGTGATGAAGAAGGTGAAGTTAGTGATGATAATAATGAATCAACAACCAGAGAAAAAAACACATCTACTTCTCCAACTAGTATAACCTTAAATTCAACTAAACAAAATACAATTCCAACTTATAGTGAATCCACTGAAGTAATCAAGTTAAATAATAATTTATCCAATAAAAAATCATTAATAAGCTCGCTTAATTTGATTAATCAAGATGAATTTATTATCTTGAATTGTTCATTAATAATTTATTATCAAACATCCACTTCAACAATGTCTAATGAGAAACTGACTAAATTGTTGAAGTATTTGAAATTAGGTGACAAGGTACCTTTATCATTATTATCATTCACTTCTCTTTTGCAGGTAATTGATATATTGGTCAAATCTATTGGTGCAACTGATGTCGATATTGATTCTAAAGATACTTTAAATCAAGATGTATTGGATAAATTAATTAGAACAACAAGATTATGGTTGAATGATAATGAAGAATTTATGAGTGATGAATATAGAGCCAAATTATCTGATTTGGTTGTAAACAATGGAATTTTATTAAATGGTGGTGATAATGACAATTTGGATGAATAAATATACTATAGATAGCCAAACAAACTAAAAGCAAAAAACAGAAAAGGAATTTTCATTGAAATAGTTAGATTTTTAAATGTATATTTATTGTGAATCTTATATACTCTAATCAAGGTATGGATGATTATAAATTGAAGAATCTAGAATCGTCTTACCATATCATACCATAATGATGACATGGCGTAAGTAATACTTGGCATGGATTAGTTAAAGGCTTGGAAACATCAGAGTCGAATCCACTGACTGACAAATGCAGCTGGGTCCCGAGGAAAGGATTGCAGGGTCAAGTCATACTGACAAGAGCATAAGTAGTAGAATCTTATCAGAATCGTAAGCCAACACAAGACAAGAAAAAAAGGGACGCTAAAAACAGTCTTGGGTTGCGTTCATGTCATCGAACCCACAATAGGAAACTCTATGACAGTATGGAACCTCTCTGTCATAAGTATGCAAAGTATGTTAATACTAAAAATAATTCTACATGAATTGCAAACCTAAGCGTATTTTCGAAACACGAAGCGCAAAAAAAGCGGAAGGCAATGGCGAAGCTCCCAAACTCCTTTGGTCAATGACATAATTGAACCTAGGATAGGTTTTTTGAGTTCAGCCACTAGTTATTGTTTTGAAAACAGTGGCTACTGGCTTACCCCATTCCTATAATGGTTAGTGCTGATTCCAAAAGGGTTCTAGGACTTTTCTTTGTCTAGCTTTTTGCAACCTTATTCTATTCTCGTCTAATAACTTGCTCAAGTTAAGATTTGTTGGGGTTTTGAATAACCAACAAGCGAATCTTGTTGTAGGGGAATAATAGTGTTTTTATTAAGCATTGGCTCTGTTACATTTAAATATGGTGGGAAATGATATTGAAAGTATAATTACAAGTCAAATGAAGTGGTCCAGTATCATTGAATCTCAGATCCCCAACCCTGAACTTTAATAGAGTTATTACAATGGGGACTTCCAGAATGGGGCATCGAAATAGACTTTGCGTGGGAAGTACAAACCTAGTAAGGTCCATTATATAATTAAGGTTGATGGTCAAGAAGCTGAAGGATACCCAAAGGAAACCAAGGAAACCCAACCCCCAAAAACAAAAATCAGGCCACTTCGATATTGCAAGACCTAACCAGTTACATCAAAACCAAGAAACTGAAAGGGTTACATGTTGTAGCAATCAGTAGGATCAAAAGGACCCTAAATCTGATTACCACATTCGATTTCATTTGTAACGCATCTAAATATAGAAGTCCAAGGAAATAACTGGGAAAATAAAACATGATGCGCCAACCAAGACAAGAATAATAGATTTCAAAAGAAAGGTACCAAAATCAAGTGATTTCATTACACTGATTTAAATAAAAATACGTCAAAACAGAGCTACCAAAAAAGAAACATCTCTGCTTGCGGGCGATTCCGCAGCATCGATTCACTTGCATGATTAGATTTTTCCGCCAATGTTCCGCGTCTTTGATGAATTTGCGCTTCTATTGTTAAGAAAAGGAAATCGTGCATGAGAATGAAGTGGTTTCGTTTAAACGAAATTGGCTAAGAAAAGTCGACAACATGAAGTATGCAATAAGCTTGACTCTTCTAGGGCTTTCAAACATAATCAGGTGAAATAATCATTTCAAGGTGGAATTTGTACCATCAACCCCAGGTTTCCAATGTCCGATTTCCAACCTTTCCATGTTTCTCAGCTGTTGCAGGGGTCATCCATTGATAAATAACTAGTGAGTTACTGTTTTAGGTAGTGATAATACACTGGGTGTGTATTAGTTAAATCAGAATTAAGTAGAAAAGGTTAAAAAAATAGAAAGTATTTTCTTAAAAAAAAACTTATTGTGCACTTCGGGTTTTCCTATTGTTGACATAAGGTTTTGTTGTTGGACTGTTGGTCAAAAATGGCTGCAACTTTTTTTTCTTTTTGAAGTGATAATTAGCAAAATAAGGTATGCTGTTCATGGCTTTCATGATTGTTCTTCTGTTGCATTAAAGAAATAACATCAGAGAAAACATGAATCTAATTTTAAATTCTAATTTTAATTTGAAGTTATTATAAATACGTCAAGAAATAACCTGGATTCGTTTCTGGAACTTTTAGTTCTTCTATTTTCTATTGTTTTATAATTTTTCTTTCTCTATAGTCTATATCATAAATTAATTGCAACATTTGTGTAAATCCTTTGAGTGTTTTACCTGAATATTTAAGACTTGTATATTTTTTTTCCTTTCGACATAGGATATTTTAGCCTGATTTTAGACAAATTTAGTGATCTAATTTCAATTTTAAGATTTGGCCACTGCATTCTTTGATTTCATAGATCTTGTTGATACTTGTGTCTGTATCTGATCATAAGATGAATGACAACTTCAAAGACTTGGGCCGCAGTATAGTCACCAGCCCAGGCATTAGCGACGGTAGTAATAGTGATAAAAGTGGCTTTAGCAGTCCTTCAAGCAGTAATGGAAGTGATGACAGAAAGTTCATACCTTATACCATCGAAGATTACTATAAAATCGTCACGAAATTGTGGAGCTGTGACGACAAGGAATTCAAGCCCCACTTAAACTTTAGAACGTTGGTAGACTTTAATTTAACTCACAGCTTGAAACTAAGAAACAGCCAAAAGAGAGAGATCAAGATTTCAGACTTATCAATATTCCCATTGAGTCCTTCCAACGCTTCTTCTCCTGAGAGTTCAGATTCAAATCCTTCAAGACCGGTTCCTTATCCTAAAAACTCAAAAGCTGTAGCTTTGGTCATAAGAAGCTCATCAGCCGATTCGCCGTATTTGTACTACGGTTGTTTAAGATCCAAAACAGTAGATACTTGTCCTCATGCTGCAATTGCCGTTTATTTGTTCAGTAGATTGCATTTGCCGGATGGGTATGGGTCCATTGAAATTACCAATGAAAACCAACAATCCACCTCCACTTTTAATGAGTCAAGACTATTAAAAGGAGCCAATAAATTACAGTCAATTAGCTATACTCAACAACATAAAAGTGCATTAAAAGCATTGGAGATCTCCAACATTCAAGACTATAAGGACATCAATATCACAAAACTATTACAGATACATGAACATTCATTGAATGTGCATTCAAATGATATACCTGCTTCATCAAATATTGACAGCTTGCCCCAAGATATTCTATATAAATTGGCTGGCTTTGATATCGATCAAAGAGAACCTTATGTAATCACAAGAGACTGCTTAGAACCTCCAGCTGAACTATTGAATCAAGTTTTCCCATTCATTAACGATGACAACTTCAACATGTTTGATATCTTCACAATCCGAATCAAAAACGTCCTAAACATGTTAAGAAGAAGTTTGGTTCAAGATATGGTAATTGTTAAGCAAGAATATCCAAACAATCCTATTTCAAAACACCCAATCTTCAATTCAAAGCTATTCAATGATTTTGCCCAACAGTTAATCAATAAAGGTGGCAATTTAAACCAATTATCACCAAAGCCATCACCAACTTTACCTAAAATCGAAGTCAATCAAGACTCAAATTACCCAGATACAACTAAGTTCCCAACGCCTAGTTATCAAAGTCTAATTGACTTACAGGTAAAGCATGGCAATCAAATCAATTACTTGCATCAACAAATCGATTTCTTCATTAGACAACAGACGTTGATCTATAAAGACTTACAAACATTCATATATCATCAGAATGAAATCTATAATAGTCAATTTGAAATATTGAAGAAGAATCCTTCCAATTTTGGCAACTTGGCCAATAACACTATCAAAGACAGCTTATCTTCAACACTTGATTTGATTTCAAGGTTGAATAACAGCCAACTGAACTTTTTTTCAATCATTAACAATGCCAATGTATATAATGATCCTAGGTTCCAGCCTCCACAGCAGCCAGTTCCACCTCAGTTTCAGCAGCAGCAGCAGCAGCAAAGCCAACTCCAAGGCCATGGCCATGGTCAGACCCCCCACCATCCAAATCATCCAACGCCCCACGTCCATCCTATTCCAATGTCGATTTCAATGGGGATGCCTATACCAATGATGCCACACCCCCACCAGGTTCATCAGCATCCCCACTCTTCACATCAGCAGGTGCCTCTTCAAGTCCCACAGATGCAACCCCAAGTGCATCAGATGCCTCAACCAATCCCCCATCCCATGCCACCTCATATGGCCCCACCTCATATGGCCCCACCTCATATGGCCCAGCCACCGTTGCATCAGCATATATTGGTTCCAGAAAACGAACACAGCATTAAAAGAAGACAAGCCCTTAACCGTAGACTATCGAGACAAGCAGTCAACATCTATGAAATGTGGGACGACTTCAAGTCATTGGAAAGAGAATTGGAAGAAAACGAAGTTTCCATCACTGAATGGTTGAAGCTTCATGGAAGCTCAGAAAGACAGTTTAGACATACCAGGCAGAAGATCGTAAGGTTCATTGAAGAGGAATCCCAGCGGTGTAACTGTCATGTAGACATCATTAAAGATAAACTTCATAACAAGATGAAGAATAGATCAAAGCCTTGGACGTTAGACGAAGTCCAAAGGATGTTGACTTCAGGTAAAAGAATCAGATTGGATTGAACACACTGTACCATTAATTATCTTGTACGAATATTGTATCAAAAAGTTGTTTGACTCTTCATGATTCAAACTGTATAACAACACTAATATATATTTTTATCTATCAAAATTAATATAAAAGGTATCATATCTTCGAAACCTTCATATATTATGAAACCACCGTCCTATTTAATTACAATGGGTGTCAGCTGGAAAAGAATTGTAGTCGTTAATCATGAGATATCAAATCCACACTATATTTCAATATTGTGAAATGAAAAAGGTTCATAGGCATATCCTTCACCTTCGAAAAACTTGGACATAGCTTCAACCCAATGTAATCTTAAGGAATGCAACATGGCTGAAGTACCTTCCATAAGAACCAAAATACAAACCGTCAACACAAACCAGAAACCAAATAATAAAACTGTCATCACGATACCTTTACCACCAGTGGCACCAAACGCATTTTGAATAGTCATCCCCCATAAAACAGTCGATAATTGTGCATGGGCTAGTGATAATGCCCATAATCTTAAATAGGAAGCCGTATGACTAACGCAATTCAAACAGAATTCAATGGTGTGAATGACTTGATGGATTACTATATCTCCCAAATTAAACCCTTCTCCGTCATCACCATGACTGGCAGAGTTAGCATGTAATGGTTCAATGTCATTTGGAAACCTAAAGTTATCATTCGTACTACTGAGGTCTTCTGGATCATGATTCAAGCCATCTTCACTGTCGTTTTCTTCATCAGATGCAACCACTTGTGTTCTATCCAACTCAAACGAAAGAGCAGCTTCCTCTTCGTGCAATTGATGAGCATGATTTTGCTGACTGTTTAAATCTCTATAACCTAATTCAACTGCCTTTTTATTTTGACTTCTTAATGTCAAAGGCTTGTATAATAATAACCAAGGAACACAAATTAATGCAATCAATACCAACACGATTTGAACAAATGCTTGTCCTGGATAAAGTTGTTCTTCCACGGTACCTGGCGATAAGAACATACTAATCAACATATTTAATAACCCGGGGGGTTGTCTGTTTTCACCTATCCAATCAACTGACCATTTATATACAATGGTCAACGAAAGATACCCAAAAATACTTTCCATGAAAAGAAACCCAGGAATAAAATTTCCAATTATATCAACTTTAGATTTAAAAAATCGGTAATTTACTAGACTAAACATTAAAGAATAGTTCATATGAATGAATCCCATTAAAATTGATAATTTCATCTTATAAGAATTAGTGAATAATAAATTATTTTCAGCACCATGCCATGCCCAATCCAATCCAATTGGATATGTATAACCTTTAACTTTTGTTGCAACTAAAGACATTGCTCCCTTTTTGTCAAAATCATAGCCTTCAGGGTATTCAAATTTCCAACCCGAACTAAAAAATGTCAATGATTTGGAAAAAATATCATTATAAAGAAACCCAGTATACATTGAAAATACTCCCATTAATAATAACACATATCTTCCACTAAATGCCATTTCAAAAATTTCATCCTTATTTCTAATAGCTGCAAATTTTGCTTCATTCAAAACAAAATATAAACTAATTAAAAGGACAATAAATCCATGGCCTATATCACCAAACATAATTGCAAACATAAATGGGAATGTAATAATAGTAGCTAAACCAGGATTAACCTCTTGGTATGTAGCTATACCATAAGCATCAACAATCAGTTGGAAAGCACCAGTCAATTTATTTGTTTTATGATAGGTAGGTGGGGTTCTATTAGTAACCAATTCATTAACTACCGCAACCAATTGATCGAAATCTTCATTATCATCGCTATCACCACTTCCAAAGTTGTTAACGGTATCATCTATGGCAAACAAAGTATTGTTTGAAGAAGAATTTGTTGGTTCGGGTGTGATTGAATCTAGATTATCAGTCGATAAAGAAATCTCTTCTTGAGAACCAAACGCATGAACGGCATTATTTTGAGTTTTAGAACGAATCAACATCTTCAAAGTATGGCGAATCTTTTGGAATTCAGTCTTTGGAATCCAACCTTCACCAACCAAGCATCTTCTTGTACCATCCATGTCAAACTGATTTAAAGTTTCATAAATAAACCGTTCACGTCTTACATTATAAACCCAATCTGTGAAAGATTCTTGTAAGATTAATAGTTCAGCAATCAAATGATTTCTAGTACTTGATACTACCGAATCCAAATCAGTTATTCTATTATTTAAATCAGTCAAAGAATCTAATCTTGACTGGGTATCACCATACGTATTATCAAATAATACACCATCCAAAGATTGGATGATTCGACGAACTCTTTGTTTCAAAAAATCACCATGAATATAAAGTATAAAGACATTCTTTTCTATGATTGTTTTCCCATCGTTTTTAAAACTTGCAAAGTCATCGTCATTAATAGGAATATCACTAAAATATAAATTACCTCTTAAAGTTCTCCAAAGAATCTTCCTTAACAAAGGGATTTTTTCTCTTGCAATTGAACCGGCTAATGAATTGAATCCAGAATCTTCTAATTGAGCTGTTTCCATTCCTATTTCCAATTCGTTATTTCTGCTATTTAACAAGGCAACATTATCCTCATCTTCGTCGCTATCGATATGAAAGTCGTGGTTATTAGATCGGGAGGAGCCGGACCCATCACTTCCTGTTAAGTTCGAAGAATGGAAATCATTCACAGCAGCTAAAACATGTCTATTTTCAATCAATTTTAATTTCTGGCTACTTAAACTGTTATAAGAGTCGTCAAGGTGCTTGACTCGTTCAAAAAACTCAGCGATTTTGACTTTCAAATCATCCATGGTTGACAAGGAAGGCAAAGGCTTGATATCAGCTTGTAAGTTCTGATACAAATCGCCCTTGACAGTATCATGTTTGGTCATGATCGTTTCAAGGTATGCCAATTGCGATTCTATCGAATCGATGTTTCGTAAGTCGTTCATGAATGTCCGCTGGAAGGGTGTCAACTTGGAGTTCAAGTCACGGAAGTGGACGTTGCCCAATCTTCCTAAAGCATAAACCACGTCTCTGGCTAATTCGATCGTAACGTAGAATTGCACTAAGGACATAGGCGCCGACCGAAATATGGCCTCGTCATCAACATGGTTCGTATCACTCAATTGAATCGGCATTTCTTTCCTGGTTCCCGTGTGTGCCTAAGATTCTCCGCCTGTTCCTATGCTATATGGACCGGTATCGATTTGTATTGCTGCCAACAGTCGTTAAACAGTGCCAACTTGCTATTACCTGATCCAAAATCACTTTGTTCAGCGTCTGTGCCCCTAAAAGTCTCACGCGAATGTCCCAAAGGTGGAGGACAGATTTGTTAGCGTTAGTACTTAAGGTGAGTGGCCAGGCAAGCAATTGGACTGGAAGTAAGCAGGCAAGAGTAGAAGCAACAGCAGAGAATTAGCAGCGGGAAGTTTGTTGGAGTTCGGAGGCAGACACATAAATGGAAAGAAAAGAGACCTTTGATGAATACAGTGTTTAGGACAGCGGTTACTTTATTGGTATATGTGCTAGCGGTGTACGCTGACAAAGGTTCAGACCTTTACGCTGAAGCAAAGGACAAGATGGACAATTACATATCGTCGAGTGTGATCAGGCAGAGCCATGACTACTACAGCAAGATCAAAAACATGCCCCAGTTCAACAACGCTACCAACAATTATGACCACGATATAATTAAAGATGACGTAGCTGAAACATTCATGCTTGAACAAGTGATTCCAATATTGGAGCACAGTGCACTGTTAAACAATACAGACGCCTTGGTGACCTTGGGTGATATTTTCGTATTCGGGAATATGTCTATGAAAGACGATTATCCTAAAGCTTTGCAGTATTATGAACAAGCTGTTTCTATTAAATCAATAGGCCATGCGTATTTCATGTTGGGTTATATGTATTCAACCGGAATGTTTGGCGAAATAGAGTCAAATCAGGCCAAGGCCCAGCTATACTACCAATTGGGGATGGAAAATGGTGATATAAACGCCTTATTGGCTTTGGCTTATAGGCTGTCTGAGGGAATTGGTGTACCTAAAAATTGTGAACTAGCTTTGATATACTATTCTAGACTAGCGGAGTTTGGTTACAACTATTTAATGGCTAATGAGGATCAGATAGAACCTGCTGAAACGTCTTTCAATGTGAAAATCCCCGACTTTATTGGAGGAATATATGGTGAAGATGTCAGTGAATCGGTTAATTCTGTTGCAACTTCAAAAAAGAAGTTTTTGGAAACCTATGAACCAGATTTCAATATCGATTCTTTTGACAAAAAGATAATATTGAACTATTTCAATGCACTCCATGAATATGATGGATACTATGATTACCCTAAGAATTACCCTAAAGCTTTATATTACGTAAAAGAATGTGTTGAGTATGGTGAAAGTCTATATGGGTATAAAGAGCCTTCAGCTTTGTCATCAAATGATCGTTTCAGATTGAGTCAATGCCAACTGTTATTGGGTCATATGTATCTAAAGGGTCAAGGTACTGATAAAGATTATCAAAAAGCTTTTAAACACTTGCAAGATCTGACAAGAATTTTCAATACATCTGATGCTCTAAATGATATTGGATATATGTATGAAAAGGGATACATCGACGGGAATCCTGATCTTATTGTTGCTTTGAATTATTACACTGCATCCGCCAAACTTGGAGGTTGTGAAAAGGCTTATAAAAATGTTGCCAAACTTCTTATTACCCAAGCTCCTTTTGGTGATTTAATGGCACATCCTAATAGACCTGACATTGTTAACGCAATGAGAGATGCTGCCACTAAAGGTGACACTGAGGCCTTATATCATTATGGGGGGTTCATTCAATCAGGTTTGACTAAAGATATCATTAAAAAGTACACTTGTGCTAATAATTTGATTTACTATAGGGTGTTCATTGAAAGACTAAGCAATTTCTTCTTTCCTCATTTGAAGTATTCATTGAATGAGTTGAGCAAATATAACTATAAAAATGCATTGGTTGGATATCTGATTGCAGCCGAACAAGGTGTAGAAAAGGCTCAAATATCAGCCGGTTGGTTGCTTTATCAATCCGACCCATTCCCCTTAAAGGATACCAAATCCTTCCAACACGAAAGAGTGGAAAGTGCAATTAAATACTTTAAAAGATCTTCAGATCAAGGTGATATGGATGCCACTATTTTTCTTGGTGATATTTATTTCTATGGTGTTCCAGTTGCTGGAATTCCTATTGATTATGAAAGGGCTTACAATCTATATAGTAAGGCAGCTCATTCAAAGTCCTCTCATGGGTGTTTTAGCCTTGCATATATGTATGAGCATGGGTTAGGTGTAGCAAATAACACTATTGATTTTCATATGGCTAAAAGATATTATGATTTAAGTTTAAAATATCGTGATCAAATAAGTCAGTTAAAACAGCTGCCTTCAAATAATATTCCAATTTATTTTGCCCTTTTAAAGCTTCGAATAAAGTATTTATTATGGGGTCGTAAATTTAAGCTGTCAGAAGAACATGAGCCAGCAAGTTGGTTCAGTACTTTCAAAAACCTCGGCAATAATAAAGACACTCAGCTGCTTGCTAATGATGACAGATCTGAACAAAGAGCAAGAGAACAACATGAAGGGGAGACATACTTCGGTAATGATGAATTGGCCCTAGGTGATTATTTTGTACTTGGTATAACTTTTACCATCTTTGCTGCATTCCTAATTAACAATCTTTTTCAACAGTTTAGACGAGTAAGGAATGGGCCCAATAATAATGGTAATAATGCTGATAATAACGCTGAAGCTCGGCCACAAGGACAAGGACAAGAGCAGCAACAAAGAGATGGCTGGGAATTCAATGGGAACCAGTTGAACTTTAGAAGAGGTAACTTTGAATTCCATTTCTTTGCTCTTTAATGTAAATATTTCTTTATAAATGAATATATATAATAATTTATGAACCAATGCTTATTGTATCTCATTGATTATATCATTAATCAATGGATGATGCTGTACAACTTTTGAGTTAGTTGTCAAACTATGCAATTTCGTTTGTGTTTGTGATTTTGGAGTCCTTTGCAGTGTAAAGTCATTTTCCATAGGATCAAATTGTTTATAGAAAGTGGTGGCATTTGGTGGTAATCGATACATCCACTTTTCTTTCATTACCAAATCAATGAAACTCTTAAGAGCTGGCTCATTCGACAAGGTCTTTTTGGAGCCCAATATAATAAGTTTTGATTTTGATCTCGTAACTGCTACGTTAATTCTTCTCCATTCTTTAAGTAAGTCTCCCACTTTTCCTTCTTTATTGGAACGAACCATTGATATTATCACGCAATCTTTGTCTCTTCCTTGAAACTGATCAGCAGTCATGGTTTCAATGTCCGGTGTATTCTTGAAATATTTCATCAAAAGACGAAGTTGTGCTCTATAAAGTGACATTACTCCGATATCTGATTGTTTGACACCACATAAAGTCAAAGAATTGACAATCTGCCAGATTAACAATGCTTCAGTTAAATTTTCAAGTTTTTCACCACCTACGTTGGTTTCAAACCCTGGGACCAAATCATGGTCTAAGAATATAACTCTATTCTTTTCTTGGACGATCCATTGCATCCAAGAATCTTTTTCACCGGTTATTAATGATTTATAGCCTTGTGGTTCTGGTAGTTTTAACACTTGGTTGGCCACTTCTTCAGTACCACATTTTAATCTGTTGTCGTAGACCAACTCATTGGAAAGTTTCATGATATCTGAACACATTCTATACTGATAAGTCAACTCGCTGACACTTTCAGGAAACTTATCATTCAAGTATTGGAACAATGAGCGCTGCAAGCCTTGTTTAACCTTGGGATGTTGGTGTTGGACTAGTGGTGGAAGTTGGTGATGGTCTCCAACTAATACGAACTTGTCTGCAAACCTTAATGGGCCAAGACTAACTGGTAACGACACTTGAGATGCTTCATCAATAATACAATAGTCAAAATGGTTTCTAATGTTGAATGCAAAATCGTTTATTCCTAAGCATGTTACCCCAACAACTGGAGGTGTCAGATATACTTTTAAGAAGTCTTCATGGGTTTTGATATTCTCTTCAACTGGGACGTAAGGCAAAATCTCCTTATGGGCCCTAGATGGATGCCCAAGTCTTAACATATCAATATTGTATTGTTTAAGCTTAATCAAGATATTATCGACTGCTGAATGAGTATAAGACGATAATAATATTGTCTTACCATTTTGAACCAAATAATTGATAATCCCAGCAATTAATGTTGTCTTACCTGTGCCCGGCATACCCAAGACTAAACAGTAATCTTCAGATGATAGTACCTTATCAAAAGCTGCCTTTTGATCTAGATTATATTTGTCATCAAATCCGTTAACAATGGTCTTGTGACTGAATTTTGGTGATTCAAGATCAACTATTTGTCTACGACGTATCATGTCACCGCCTGGAACGAATAAATTAAGAAGATTATATCTTGCAAGTCCCATGCCATGAGAAATCTCATCTTTATCAATTCTATAACTTCTTTTCTGAATTATCTCTTGACTGTGTTCGTTATCATGAAGAACTGATTCATAAGCTTGATTTTTCTGTTGATCGAAATTGGACATTTTCATGGTGGAATTAATAATCCTTCTGTCGACAGCCACTATTATTTTTTCCCGTTTGACTGAACTTACGTATCCACTGGCTATTGCAAAATGGCCCTTTTCGTCACTGATCATAACCCTATCATGAGCAGAAATTTGTGAAGCTTGGAATGAAGTACCATCTAATTCAGAATTATTTGATCTTTTAAAAGCATAAGTAAATTTGTATACTTTACTTTCATGGTTATCTGAATTTTCGGTAATGATCAAGTTACTTAATGCTTTTCCATTTTTCAATTCTCTTTCCTTTGCAGTCATTACCCATAAATCTTTTTTAATGCTTTTCAGTAACTTTTCTTCCTTTGTAATTAATATATCCCAATAATTATAAAAGTCTTTATACTGTTGATTACCTTGGATCGCAGAAGTGAACTCTTTAAAAGTATTAGGGTCTATACCACTTGAAACTTCATCGCCATCCTCAATCAACAGATGCAACGTCATACAAGCTTGTTTGACATCACATCTCTCACACATTGAGCTTTTAATTACTGAAGGTAGTTTCCTGACCCCTTCCACTAAATATTCAGCAATCCTATTACGTAAATTGATTAAAGATCTTAAATCAGCACTTCTAATGTTTCCTAATTTCGTTGCCTTTTCTTTTGTATATACAAGCAAAAACGAATTAACATCCATATCATATCTATCCTTGAATAATAATGAGTATAACGAGGATTGGGCATGATGTGAAAAGTACTCTCTACCAGTTTTTATCTCCAAAGGTAAAAGGAAATTCCCATTTTTGGTGGAATTGTTTAATTTGGCTTCAACGGTAGCATCTACTTTACCTTTAATACCAAAAATAGGTGACCAAATATTTTCTTCGATGTCCAAAGCTTTATTAATAGAACAATAGATCTTATCTAGTGATCCACTAACAGGAATTTGGCTTGCAGGTCTTTTCTTGATTTGATAATACGTATCAAACCATTCCTTTAGGTAAGGTATTGCTTCGTTGATTAAATCTTGGGCTTTTTCTTTCGAACAATCAATTGAAAAGAACGACAATAAACTATCTTGAATCAAATCTTCACCTAATTTTTTCATACGGTCCAATGACCAATTATCTAACATGAAGCAAGACTGAAAAATTTCATGAAGGATAACACCTATCAATAGTGGGATTGAAGTTTCGCCTGGAAATTGAAATCTATCAGTCAAAACTGACTTTCTAGGGCAATTCAACTGTTGAGAGACGGTGGTTGCTGAAACTAAAATATCTGGATGCCAAATCAAGACATTTCTCTCATCGTCAATTAAATGGGGGTTCAGTGGATCAGTAATAAATAAGTTGATTATATCACCTATTTGGAGATTCAATGTAGTATATTCACCACGTACTACAAGTTTGGATTCATTGTCATTGAAATCCTTCACTGTCACGATTAACTGTTGCCTACTGTTGTTTTTAAGTTTATAAGAAGTCTTGAAAGTCTTTACAATCTGAAATCTCTTTAAATCTGGTCTAGAATATGATAACTTCGTAGAATTTGCAGACTCAAATTCATCCTTATATTCAGTAGTTAATTCTTTGATCGGGATGGTATATTCTGATAGGTGCAACTGACCCATGTCATCTATGGATATGTCAAAGGAATCATCATCAAAAGGGTCCTGGCTTTGTTCTACTTTCACACCATCTTGCAGCTTGATCTCGACTTTAGGCTGAGTGAAAGTAGCTATGAATTCTTCATCGTCAGAAAAGGGATCTGATGAGATTGGTTTTGGGTCCAGTCTTCCTGGGTCCAGTCTTCCTGGGTCCGATTTTCCTGGGTCCGATTCAGTTTTTGCAACGCTTACTTCTGGTCGGACCTGCCTATTTTCGGTCACAGCTGGATGTTTGACCAACAATTTTGGATCAGCTTCACTCTTTTGCTTCTCTAGAGTGGAGACCACCGAATTATCAGGCTTGATCCTACCGGAATATTTTGTAGGTGAGCTCTTAAGGGTACTTTGACTTTCTTTCACATTGCTTGATTTCTTAACAGTAGACGATCCGATTTGATTGAAGTCCAATTTATTAATCCAATTCTTTAATCTGTGACTGCTTTGACTTGGAGTGGAGTTGTTTGGAGTATTATAATTACCAGAACTTAGTACCCCTACTGATTTTGCCCGTTGAAGACTAGGAGGCTGGTGTATTGCACAAGCTTGAATATCTGAATTGACCTTTCTACCTAATCTTGGAGTCTGTGACAGGATATTATTGAAACCACTTCCATATTTCTGAAGCATCAGTTCTGCTTGTTCGTTTATCACAGACAGAATGGTTGGATCATCTTTTTCCAAAATGTTTCTTAATGGAGAAGACGACGGGGTGGTATGAGATCTTCTTTGAGCCAATCGGGTGTTTCGGGGACTGGCCTTCCATTTAATTCCTATACCTTCAAAGCTATCGTCAGAGCTTTGATGGGAAGTGTTCGGCTTGGCAAATGAATCATCAAAGTCATCATCATCCTCTGCGTCCAAGCGGCCTTGGTCTTCCTTGTCCTCTTTGTGGTCGTTGTGGTCCCTGTCTTCATGAAATAGCTGGCCGGTAGGCTTGTCGTCTACTAGCTGGTTGGTGGGCTTGAAGAAATACGTTGTCTTTTTGGGCTTCGGTCTCTTTCGAACTTCATCTTGGTTGTCTCTGTTTCTAGTCCGCTTTGCATTGGGTTCTAGCGCATGTTGCTCGCTTGACGGCTGCATTGTGTGTTTCTATGCTCTATCTATGCTTGCTATATGCTACCGCCGTGTTCCCTGTGTCTCCAGCTTGCTGACTATGCCTGTACTACCTCTTCCCTAACGCGTTAGGCGTATTGTCTGTGTGTGGACTCGAGTTTGGCAGTCTGTTTTCGTCATGTGCATATCGTCACGCGTTATTTATCATGCGTATATCATGTGACACAACTCCCATCTTTGGAAAATTTTTATGAGCCAAAGTCATCGAGAAATTTTTCACTTTGCAAAAGGTTTTTTGATAACTTACTCCCTATTAAATCTAGTTATTTTATATCGACTTGTCTACTTTTCGAGAACAGGAATCTAGATAGAAGCAGTAAAGAACAAAGACCTATCGGATGTCATACGTTTTAGCAGAAACCGCCGCCGGGTATGCTTTATTAAAAGCTTCAGACAAAAAGATCTATAAGTCAACAACCTTGATTGAAGATTTAAATAGTGCAGAAAAGGTAGCCCAACAATTCAAAGTCCATCGTTTTGAAAAATTCCAATCAGCTGCAAATGCATTAGAAGAAGCCAATTCGATTATCGAAGGTAAAGTTTCAGATAATTTGAAAAAATTATTGGAAGATTCCAAGTCTGATAAAAAGACCACTTTAATTGTATCTGAGACCAAATTAGCTAATTCTATCAATAAGTTGGGTTTAAACTTTTCTGTTATATCAGATGCTGCATCTTTAGATTTGCATAGAGCCATTAAAGAATTTTTACCAGATTTATTACCAGGTTTAAATGATACTACTTTAAAACAAATGTCATTAGGGTTGGCTCATTCTATTGGTAGACATAAGTTGAAGTTTTCAGCTGATAAGGTTGATACTATGATTGTTCAAGCCATTGCATTATTGGATGATTTAGACAAAGAATTAAACACTTATGCCATGAGATGTAAAGAATGGTATGGATGGCATTTCCCCGAATTAGCTAAAATGATTACTGACTCTGTTGCTTATGCTAGAATCATTTTAACTATGGGTGTTAGATCAAATGCTTCAGATATTGATTTATCTGAAATCTTACCAGAAGAAATTGAAGAACAAGTTAAAACCGCTGCTGAAGTTTCAATGGGTACTGAAATCACCGAAATTGATTTAATCAATATCCAAGCTTTAGCCGAACAAATTGTTGAATTTGCTGCTTATAGAGAACAATTATCTAATTACTTATCTTCAAGAATGAAAGCCATTGCTCCAAATTTGACTGTATTGGTTGGTGAATTGGTGGGTGCTAGATTAATCGCTCATTCTGGTTCATTGACTTCATTGGCTAAAGCCCCAGCTTCAACTTTACAAATTTTGGGTGCTGAAAAGGCTTTATTTAGAGCTTTAAAAACCAAGCATGATACACCAAAGTATGGTTTATTATATCACGCTTCATTAGTTGGACAAGCCACTGGTAAAAATAAAGGTAAAATTGCTAGAGTATTGGCTGCTAAAGCTTCTGTAGCTTTAAGATATGATTCATTAGCCGAAGAAAGAGATGATTCTGGTGACTTTGGTTTAGAAGTTAGAGGTAAAGTTGAATCAAGATTAAGTGCATTAGAAGGTCGTGATTTAAGAACTACTTCTAAAATAGTAAAAGAACAACCAAAAGTTGAAATTTCTGAAGCCAGAGCTTACAATGCTGACGCCGATGCCCCAAGTGTAACCAAAGCTGAATCTGACTCAGATGATGAAGATGAAGATGACGATGAAGAAAAAGTTCAAAAGAAAGAAAAGAAAGACAAGAAGGAAAAGAAAGAAAAGAAGGATAAAAAGAGAAAGAGAGAAGAAGATGATGAAAAGTCATCTAAGAAGTCTAAAAAGGATAAAAAGGATAAAAAAGATAAAAAGGATAAGAAGAAGAAAGATAAGAAATCAAAAGATTAAACTAAGATGTTTTAGCTTTCTGTATTTTTATATTTCTGCATTCTTTAACAAGATTTTTTGTATAGTTTATTAATTTTTTATATATATTTTATAAGGTTGTTTACGACTCTGCCTTAGCCAAGTGTTGAATATATTAGAACTCGTTGAATTGCATAACTTTTCAGGTTTCCTAATGTTCATTTGAGAGTAAAGCTTTTGCGCAAGCTATTTGCTTCTTTCGTTCCAATTCACCAATTTGTTTCAATTTAGTCCAATTAATACTTCTCTGGCTCCTCGACAAGGTCACAAAGTACTTTATGAGCTTGGTCAAAGACAGTAACAGTACAATTTGGTGCAAAATTAAATTTGGTGCAAAATTTAATTTGGTGCAAAAATTTTAGTTGCGATCTCACGTTGGCAAAATTAACTGAATTGCATTAAATTGAACAAAAGACAGTCCACTATGACGGATTCTAAGGAGTTGAAGATTGCTGAATTGGCTGAAAGCGATGTGTTCATTGATCTACACGATCTGAATCATCCAGCAAATTTGATTTGTGATTTGTGTCGATTATTTTATGATAAAGATTGGGTTACAGGTACAGGAGGAGGTATTTCAATTAGAGATGTAGAAGGAGACAATAAGGACTTGGTTTATATTGCACCATCTGGGATCCAAAAGGAAAAGTTGAAGCCATGGGAGATGTTTGTCGTCGATTTATCAGAAAAGGATGAACAGGGTAATGAAAAAGTATTACGTACCCCAAATGAGCTAACATCGAAATTCACAAATTATAAATATAAGCCTTCAGCTTGTACACCATTATTCTTAAGCTGTTATAAGTTAAGAGATGCTGGAGCGTGTATTCATACCCACTCACAAAATGCTGTTATGTGTACCTTATTATGGGAAGACAAAATGGAATTTAAAATCAATCATATTGAACAAATTAAAGCATTACCAAGATTAAAATATAACGAAGAAACTAAAAAAGTGGAAAAAATTGGTAGTCTAGAAAACTTCGAAACATTAGTGATACCAATTATTGAAAATGTGCCTCATGAAGAGAATTTAACTGATACTTTAGATGAAGCAATTAAAAATTATCCTGGTACAACTGCAGTGTTAGTTAGAAGACATGGAATTTATGTTTGGGGTGAAAACATATGGAAAGCAAAAGTTTATAATGAAGCAATCGATTATTTATTAGAGTTGGCAATCAAAATGAAGCATTTGGGTGTGCCACTTATTAAAGAAGACTAATTTACATTTATATACATGAAAATATTAATTATAGACCTAACTCTAATATATGATATTCGATGAAAAGAAGTTGGAGTTAAATATCCTTTATATGAGAACTCTATGACTTTATTTGATGACTTAATAATGTGACAAGTGACTTAAAGCGGGTTCTTTGTGCCTTTTAACTTACTTCCTTCTAATGCTAGCCAATCTACCTCTTTGGACTCATCGATTTCACCAATACAGACTATATTACCTCCCCTTATCAAATAAATACCCAAGTCCAACTCCCTATACTCTTCCTCTTCTCCTTCTCCTTCAACCTTGACCATCCTCTCAATACACCCCGAGATTACTATATTAGTCGAATTATCAAACCCTTCTAGTTTCCCTTCAAACAACCTTGCATCGGTCGAAATTATCCTTACTTTCTCTAAAAATCTCTGGTTAGTATTCAGCCATTCGTTATTCCCTTCGCAATGGGTCCTAAATTCCACCAACATAACCCATACAATGCTAATCTCACGTACTGTAAAGAAATTCTTTCAAACTGGACATCGATGAACTCAGTTAACACTTTAGAATCGCGAAGTTTCAGATTCTCACTTAAACGGCTGCAATTTTATCTGAAGGTGTAAAGTAGAAGATGCAAAAGGAGATGCAACCAAAGGGGCATGACACAGACATCAGTTCCAGTGACGATGAATTTCTGTTTGGTAATCAGATTGAATCACAGCCCGAAGATATTTTGCTTGACGCTCTAATGTCAACAGAGAAGCGGAAGTCGCTAGTGAAATTGGATCCCAGAATGCCAAATCTGAAACAAAATCTATCAAAATGGGCTGCTAGACTTGAAATTGAGTCGATTACCTTAAAAGAAGCTATACAGAAAGAAATAGGTGAGTTGAAGGAGCTCTTTTTAGCCGCTCAAAGGGAGAAAGTCACAGACAGAGAGAAGAAAACAAAAGAAGGGAGAACAAACAATATTGATATTAATTCTGTATTAGAAGACACCTTAAGACGTATTGAGCATCAAACTTTTGAGCTTCAGGAATCTAGGAAATATCATGAAAATTCGTTGAAATTGGAAATCAGAAAAATGAATGAAAGGCTTCATGAATTACAAGACAAAATACACGAACAAAATGAAATAATTCGTTTAAATGAAGCTGCTAAGTTGAACCAAAAAGCGTCCGAAATACATACCCAGGATTCAAAAGACTTGAAAGATATCAAAAAGTGCTTGGAATTTTTGATTCCAAGGATCGTAAAGACTGAATTATACGTATCCAAGTTATCAACCCTCAATCTCGCCAATCCCCAAGTCATATCAACACCATCACCATCACCAACTCGGTCATTAGAAAACATGATCCATTTGTCTTCACCGGTTGAGCTTAAAAAGCACAAGAAGCGTCGTAGATTATAATTCAGTCACGTCCATAAGTTTTCGTTTAGAATCAATTGTTAGCTTTAAAGTTTTCTTAATTCCATCCTGTTCATCATTGCTTCCCTTTGAACATAAGTTGCTGTAATATAGTTGGTATACTGGCATATACCTATCAATAAAATGTTTTACTTCAATGTCTGACATCCCGCTTCCCTTCTCTGCTATTAATTTATGTTCTTGTTCCAATCTCCAATCATATACGTTATCAGTATTATTTGTTTCAAGAACAACCAATAGCTCACAAGAGTCGAAGGCCGTTTTGTAATTGTTCAAAGCTAAATCAACGCTTAATAGGTGTTCAAGCTTATGCTGTTTCAAAATACTATCATCTGTGGCTGTACTATACAAGTTTGCGATATTCACTTGGCCCAATGGGCGAAATCCTAGAAACCAACCTTCTATTACCATAATATCAACTGTTTCATTACTGGAAATTGTCTGATCTTCATTGAACCCAGGCCATTTCTCAATTGGGTCTCTGTCCCCTTTCCCATTGCAAAGAGATTTATCATACAGTGGGGCTTTAAAATACTCCTGATGATGGAACTTTGATATTACTCCATTAAGAAGGGTGATATCATGGGTTCCAGGTAATCCTCTGCCTTGTAATAACTTGTTTCCAGCAATTTCAGCTTGCTTAGTCAATTGCGTTTGTTCATTATAAGTAAGATAGAAATCATCCAACAGAACGGTAAAGGCCCGGTATTTTGGTGAGATTTCTCTAATCTTATTAGTTAACAACTTAGCCAATGTAGTTTTACCACTTCCTTGCGGACCACTGACCCCAATTACTATAGTCTTCTTGGTGTTATACTCCAACTTCGCCTTAACAAATGCCAATGCAGCTTGTAATGTTTCATCAATTGTACTCATTTTATTACTGTTGAGTCATCTCGCAATGAAAAAATAGCTGAAATATGGGGAGAAACATTAGACTAAGACAAAAGAAGAGGTATCAACGTAAAAGACGTCTTGAGAGGTATGTTTGAAGCTTCATATTCTATTATCTACACATTAAATGGCATTTGCTTCTTTCAACTTACTAACTACTTCATCAACAGTTTCAACCTTAATACCAGGAGCTCTTTGAGGTGGAGATTCAACCTTTAAAGTTTCCAATCTTTTAGATATTTCAATATCCAAGTCACTTGGTTTTAATTTTTCCAAGGGTTTCTTCTTGGCCTTCATGATATTTGGTAAGGATGCATACCTTGGTTCGTTCAATCTTAAGTCTGTAGTTATGATCATGGGTAATTTAGCTCTTAATGTGTTTGCACCACCATCTACTTCTCGGGTGACATTCACATATTCACCGTCGATTTCGACTTTGGATGCATTTGTTGCTTGGGGCCAATTTAATAATCCTGCCAACATTTGTCCGGTTTGATTAGAGTCATCATCTATAGCTTGTTTACCTAATATGATCAAGTTGGACTCTTGCTTTTCCACTACTTTCTTCAATATTTTAGCAACTTGTAATGGTTCTACTTCTTGATCTCCTACATCGACCAATGTAGTAGTGTCTGCTCCTTTTGCCAAACATGTTCTTAGAACATCTTGTGCCTTAGCTGGTCCGATTGAGACGGCATGGATTTTTTCAACCAACCCCTTGTTAGCTTCTCTCAATTTTAATGATTCTTCTAATGCTATATCGCAAAATGGATTGATTGAAAACTTAACTCCCTTGGTTTCAACCCCGGTTTGGGCTTTATTGATTATTGGCTTAATAGCAAAGTCAATTACCCTCTTGACTGGTACTAAGATCTTCAATTTGGTACTCATTTCTTCCTCTTCCTTACTGTTGAATCAATAGCTACAAACTTTTTGTCAAACTTTTCACTGCTACACAAATCTCGAGAAATCCCGGAAACCGGATTGTAAGATATATTGTCCATTACACTACCGTAGATAAATAAGGCAGAAACATTATAGGTCTATTGACTCTATTGTAGTATATTTAGGTAAAATGAGTATCTAGAGGATGCTAACTGGTCCTAACTAAATATCTGACGAAACTCTTGTCCTGGCTTTCATTTTTTCTATCCTTGCTTTTAGCTGATTGGTTATCTCTGCAGCTTTCTTCCAACTATCTTCACTATTGTCAAAATCTACTGTGGTGGATTTGGTTATGGAGCTGTTGGAGGTGGTATTAAGGTTGGAAGTGTTATTATAGCTCGACATGGTATTATTAAAAGAAGATGGAGAATTGAATTCAAGTTTCTTCGGACTTGAACGATCTTGAACAGTTTGATTTTCTTTAGCTTCACCATCGATTGAAAGTCTATCAACTCTTGAGCTTAGTTCTCCCGATGTTATTCTTTGTTTCTGCTGTTGCTGGTTCATTGAATTGGTGGTAGACTTAAATGGTGAGGCTATTGATTCTTGTTGTGTCTGTTTTTGTTGTAGTTTCATCATTTCTATGGTTTGTTCTAAATCTCGTATTTTCAATTTAGAATTCTCCATATCACTAGTTAGCCTTAAAATCTGAGTATCCTTTTGTTTTAACATTAAATTAGAATTATTATTATCTTTGTTGGTTTTATCTACCATTGTCTTGTAGTTAGCTAATTGTTCATTAAGTTCATAATTTTGCAGTTTTAAATTATCAATTTGTGATCTCGAATTTTGAGATTCTTCAATCCATTGCTTCTTCTCCAATCTTAAAAGTTTTAATTCTTCTAATTCTTTATTATCAATATCCATACTTTCAGCTTGGGATGGCGTAGGGAGCTTAGGTATAATTGAAGAATTGGAAGTTAAGGATCTCCCAGTTAAACTTCTACCATAATTAGATACTTTTTGCGTTTCCACTCTTTTAGCTGGTGATGTAGCCAGTCTTTTGCTAGGAATAGTACTGGGTTTCCTTGGAGCTCCACTGGTTCCAAAAGAAACAGCGCCTATTGAAGATGATTCACCATTTGATGATTGCCCTTTAAACGAACCATTTGATTTACCACCACTAATACATTGAACCTCAACTGTTTCGAAAAACTTCATTATTTTACTCTTTCTATTATCATCTATTTTCTCTAAGAATTGCTTTAATTCACGCTCACCAGTAATTTTCATTAAGGTTCCAATCATTTGAGTGGATGCTTGCCTAATTGGTTCTTGTGATTCACTTAATAACTTCACACCAATACCCATGGTTGTATCGATTTCACCTGAAGTTGGAGCGATTTTTGTGGTGGCAAAACATCTTTGTAAGTAGTTAGTGGCTGAAATCTTTACTTGAGGAGTTTTATGAGACATAGTTGCAATAGTACCATCCAAAATATCTGATAATGAGGTTGATTGGAAAATTGAATCAAGAGCATTATTAAGAGCATCTGCAACTGATGGTTTCTTTTCTTTGTTTCTTTCAAGCATTGGAACTAATACATGGGAATAATAACGATGGAAGTTCCTTTTCAAAGTCTTACTTAAAATTTCGATACAGTTAGCAGCTAATTGAACTACTTGAATATTAGCATCTTTCATACATTTAGCAAAAATTCTTATGATTTCCATATAATCATCCTTAGGGGTCAATTTGATAACTTTACTTAACACTTCGTGAACTTCTTCTAAAACTGCTTTCCTTTCTTTCCAGATTGGATCATTTATTCTAGCTGAAAAATCACTAGGTAATTTACTTAAGATTTCAACAGGCTCCATTAAATCAAACGGATCAACATTTGGTTGAACGGCGGCCATATCTGCTTCTTCCATTTCGACATCGGCATTAGTACCATTTTGTTGTTGTAATTCTTGCTTTTGTCTCTGTTCTTCTTTTTGGGACCTTGTTAATCTTTTCTGTTGAGGATGTTCATTAGCTACTTCTTCAAAGGCTTTCTCTAAATCTTTTTGTTGGACTGGTTTCAAATCATTGAACAAGACGACTTTCAAAGAGTCTCTCATCCATTTATACAATTCTACAGTTAATTTATTCGTTTCCGTTCTAACATTTCTATCGGCGTGAGCAAACAATTTTGGTAACACTTCAATTATTGGATTTGGCTTAATGATTGAACAACCAAAATTTTCAATAATTTGGCCCAAAGTGTTAACAACACCTGCGACCAACTTAGGTAACCTATTTTTCGTAAACGGTAACATCTCTTCCACGATTGAATTTGGATTATTCGAAATTTCGATCAAACTCAATAACGCTTCATTTGATTTAGATTTGGTGCCCGCTCTTGAAGAAGATAACCCTTTTTCACAAAGGGAGTTCACGATACCAACGGCTTTCAATTTAGCAACATTGTTTGGAGTTCCTCCTAATTCCAAGAACTTGTTTACTAATAAAATCCCTGTTTCTTGTGCAACAACATTCAGATCGATGATAATCTTCTTGAGTAAATCTGGCTGTTGATTAAATCTGCTGAAACATTCTTCATCCCCATTACGAGAATTTTCAAACTGTTTGATCACTTCTTCGTATACACCGAGACGTGCCTTCCATACCTTATGGGCTAAACGCTCTTCTAATGGTAAGCTTGTAAAGTCGACCTCTTCTGACATCTTGATTAATAGTTCGTTTTTGTAAACAAACAAGATCGCGAAGATAATATCAACAGATTTCGTTACTGTGGGCCACCATACATAGGAAGAGGCCACCAAATGGCTGAAGTCTTGGGGCCCATAGGAGCCTATGGATCTTAAGATAATGCGGAGACTGGACTAGCATCTACTGTACTAGCTTCGGTTTGGTTGAGAGACAAGTTTGTTGAGAGACAAGGTTTCTTGAAATATATATTTGAATGTTAATCTGTGGGTGCCAAAAAAAGTCTAGCTACAATGACCTACCTTAAGCAGATAACCAGCTCAAGTAGTCGAAGGATGCAGCAGGCAAATCTTTTCTGGTCTCTCAGTTTCAACTTCTTCGTCTATGCATTGTGGAGTAGGGGGGTGTTGTGCTTATTAGTGTTTCGTTAATCTAATTGTTTAGAATATTTTGCTTTTATTTCATCATAAGATTTCAAATTATTAAACCCCCATTCTTCTTCACCAGGTCTATTTTCATAATATTTAGCAATATTTACTCCATGATATGGATGATAGGTGAAATTAAACCAAGGCAATATAGCTAAAGTTGTAAAAGAATATTGAGAATTTCTATTCGAAATATCTTTTAATCTATCATCTAATACTGATTCATTTTCGTGATATGGTAATTTTTCTTGGGATAATAACTTTTTGATTTCATATCTATCTTTTTTGACTTCTCTTGCATTTTCTGACCACCCTAAGAATCTTTTTGAAGAGTTAACATAGGACAAATAAAATCCTCCTATAAACCCTAACAAAGTGGCTGTTCTTAAAGCTCCACCTGGCACTTTTCCTGGAATTTTAAACGCACCTGCACTTGGTTCTAATCTTTCCCAAGCTTGTAAACTCAATGGAAATGCAGCTGTACTCAAAGCCCAGATTCCATAGTCAGTTCCTCTGAAATAAGAAACAACTCGATTAAAGTGAGGGTCGACATCGATCACTTCGTAGTCTGCTTGTGGTGGATCGCCTCTTATTGGCTCGTATTGCTTGGTATAAGACATATCTTCCTCTAATAGCTATTCGTAGCGCTCCTTAACTCTCTTTAACTCTCGTTACCAGTCTTTACCAGTTCCTATCCGCTAACAACTAACAGTTTCTATCAGCTTGACAAATTTTCATTTCGCAAATTTTGATTGGAACATGTCGACGGTCGTGTGTGGGCTGAAAGAGCCCTTCCCTTCCTTAACTATGGTGATTGGTGCTGTTTCCATTCAGGCACTAGAACGCTGTTAAAATGTTGAAACAACTAGACCGATGAAGAGAACTGTAATGTGTGGCAAAGACATAACATGTATAAGTGGTGAAGGGAAGTATATTCGAGGAGGGGGGAAGAGCCCAAACAACGCTGTTAATAGAGAGTCATTATATCAACTGCGCATTCTATACGATAAAGTTCCAGATACCACACAACCGTAGATGGCTATTGCTTTAGACAATGATCTAGAAAGCCAATCAGGAAGCCCATATCCACCTGGAGCAGATGCTAGCAGAGCTCAAGAAGCTGGAGCCAACGAAAAGTCTCTCTTCACCAAATTGCTCAATTCCATTAGGATTTACAACATCCCGCTTGTTAATTTCATCATAATCTCAATCTTAGGGTTCTTTTTGATTAAATTGACCACCAAGTATACGGGTCTTTATATGAAGAATTCGCTTATCACCATCATTGTTACGAATTTAGTATTGTTTGGGATATCCGAAACATTGGCTCAGACATTGTTGAGTTATAAACCATATGAGCCTCTGATCACCTTCAGAATAGATAGGTCTGTACTTCAGCCCTTGTCATTCAATTCAAATGATATAATGAGAAATCAACAGTTTGAACCGTACCAAGAGTCAGATAATGAAGAGCCGGAACAACAGGAAGTTCAAGAAATAGCCTTGGATGAAAGGCATGTGAATGAGTTCCTCGATTATATCGATAATGAATCTATTCGTAGTGAAGATGGGGTATCAATGAGACCTTATAATCCAACATTAGATGACGAAAATGATACACCAGAATTAACCTACTTTCAATTCAATAGGTTGGCCGGGTTCATGTGTTGGGGGTTCTTAATGGCATTTGCTCAATGTTGGTGGTATAAATTCTTACAAATTTACGCTAAGGATCCTAAGTTTATTGAAGTTTTAAGAAAAGTCTTGACTGATCAATTATGTTATTCACCTATTTCATTATTTAGCTTTTTCACTTATGGTACAATGGTGCTAGAAAGTGGGAGCTGGGAAGATACTAAAGAGAAATTAAATAAAATCTATTTGAAAACTTTAATGATCAATTACTCGGTTTGGTTCCCAGTTCAATTCATAAATTTTTTACTTGTACCTAGAAGTTTCCAAGTCCCTTTTAGTTCTTCGATTTCAGTGCTTTGGAATTGTTTCTTGTCCATGAAAAATTCTGCATCTTAATATTTTTATCCCTTATGTCTTAATGTCATGTATATTTTTTTTTAGAGTCTATATATACATACCAGAATTCGAATAACCATTGAATTTTCTAGCCGATAAACTAACACTTTTAAGGTACTCTCCGTTCAATCCTAATAATTTGCTAATTACATGACTGGCGTCAATAATCGAATCGTTATCTAATTTTTCATACCCTGGTTGTCCTTCAGCATTAAGAACTAACGACAATAAGTTTGTAGTCGGCATCAACGAAAGTTTGGAGTTTATTGAAGCACTGATACCAGTTATAGAATGCGGAGGTTTCAAATCTGGTATCGAATCAATTATATCTTTGCCCTTTTCGATTTGACCCAATTCTAATTTATTTATGGTTTCTCCGTTATTTAAAGAACAAGGTGATAAAGTTATCCAATTTTTAACATCCAATTCAACTAATTTTTTAGCTAATAAGTTAGTCACAATAGTGTTGATTACATGAGGTACAGTGATGGTAACTAATCTCCCACCTGCCCTCAACGTCTTTTCAAATATAGGAATATCTAATTGCTTGTATTTATCATCCAATGTCTTTTTCATGATAGCCGCATATAGTTGTTCATCTTCATCATATTCATCGTTTTCAGGGATTATATCGTTAATAGAGTATTCAACTAATATTCTACCGATCTTCTTAGTGTCCTTGATATTTTCATTGATCACTTTAATGGTCTGAGGGCATATCATAAGATAATCTAAGCTTGAACTTGAGTTTAAATTGTCAAACTCAATCGAAATCTCTGGAACTAAATTCAGCTCTTCATCTCCTTCATCCTCAAAAACATGACGGGGGTTTGACACCTCTGTCCATGGTTTAATCTACTTCGTTAGTATCATTTTATTATCATCTGGATGACCTACAATGGGAAATGTCAATACATACAAGCATCTTGCCACTAAATGAAATTGGTAATTTTCTGAGAATGAGAAAGATGCAAATTTACTATGGTGCTCCAGTTAAATTTAGCTCAATTAGCTCCAGCTCTCCTGTGAAAGAGTAAATTCTCTGGGGCTTGTAATGCGTTTGGTCTCTACTGCCATGCACTCAATTTATGCTATAAAGCGTCGGAAACTGGCTATTAAGAGCCGTTTTGGTGTTTTCTCATAGTCAACAAGGGCTTGTAGGATCGCGATGAAAATTGAACCACTTTTCGTTCCACTTCAATATTGAAAGCTAAGATCAATGTTAAAATCAGTTGGCTTTGGTTCAGGTCCTTTAGGGAAATGTGCCTCTGGTGCAGTTTCCAGCACACTTTCCAATACACTTGCTAGAACAACTTTAAGAACCAGTGTAAGAGCAAATTTAAGCAAATCCTATCGTTGTTATCACTCTGAGAGCCATCCAGTATCCAACTTGATAATCAATCCAAATAAAATTGAAAATCAAATTTTGACTAAATCACTTGAATATGTCCCCCAGTATGGGTTTAATAGGGAATGTATACACCAAGCAATTAAAGAATTGAAGTTCTCCGATTCAATCTTGTCGGTTTTGACTGCATCATTCAATGGGAATTCAATGGAATTGCAATTAGTGCTTCATTGGTTAAAAACCCAAAGACAAGTCTTACAACAAGAAATTAGCGGTGAAGAGTTTGTTGATATGACTGAATATGACAGAGTTATTTTTCTTATCAATAAAAGATTATCTTATAATATTCCAATCCTTGATAAGTTACTGAGTGGGATTTCTCAATTATTGGTACCATATAACATGTCCCATTCATTGGAAGAATTACATAACTTGGGGGACGATATAGCTTACTACGCAGGTGATTCTTCAAACGATTTTGCCTGGTATACCAAAAGGTTTAGTTTCTCCACAGTTTATGTATCGTCTGAATTATATATGTTACTGGACAAAAGTCCTGGGTTTATTAATACTAAAGACTTTGTTAAAGATAAGGTCAACAATGTTAACCTTTTGGGTTCTGCCTACGAAGATGTTGAACAATGGGCCTTTTTCAATGCTATTGGGTTGGCCAATCTTGTGAAGTCCCAATTAATGAGAGGCTGAATCCTTACCAAACTCCCCTGTCTATAGAATAATTCACGTATTTATATATTATCAAATATGTTTGTTTATTGTCTATTTACTATATTACTGCTACTTCGTTGCCACACTGATCGCTTCTTTCCTCTGGCTCAAGTATTCAACCAATATGCTTGATTAGGCTGCTTGGCTCTGCTGATTCAACCTTGTTCTGATATCGATCAAAGTATTTCTTGCGTTCTCCATAGCTTTCTCTTGGTCTTGTATCTTTGTTTCGGCCCTCTTTATTTCTTCTTGGATAAACTCAATACGTTTATTCACATTCATCTTAGCTTCTTGATAATCTTGGGGCATTAAAATAGGTCCAGTCAATTTATAAATCTTAGAGTCCTCGTTCAAATATTCAAACTCATCCAATACAATTTTGTTCTCTTGGTATTGGGTCTCCAATTGTTGCCTTGAGGTAATTAATTCGTTCATCTGGTTTTGGGCCTGACTGAAAGCCAACGATGCATTTTCAAATTCCTGCTTCTCTGACATTGGACTGATTCAATACTGAACATAAAAATTTCTCACCGATCTTTTTCTCAGTAGTTAACAGCCATAGTTAAGAGTTGACTAAGAGTTGGCTAAGAATTGGCTAGAATTATCAGCTAGAGTTACTATGGCCAATATGGAAAATTCAATGCAATCCATATATTATTACCTAAACCTTTGGAAAAAAATCATCCCCATCATTAACAACGATTTCCGTTACATGAATTTTGTAAGTTTCATTATCATTATATTCATCATACTCTTCAACACCTTCGTCTGAAGACAAAGCAATATCCACCGTAGTGTTTTCAAATTGGTCCACTGCTTGTCTTATACTATCTCTTGTACTATTAGCACTATCATTGTTACTACTGAAATTGAAACGGCTATGATCACCACTACCATTGGTAGTGCCTGGGTGGAGGTGATCATCATCGTCATCATCAATGGCATTACCTTCTAACATGGAACTATCAAATATAGGTTTCAGTAATTGCATAGAGGTATGTCTCCGTTGGAATGAACTCGAGGTTGAGGCGGTTCTTACTTTATGACCATGATTAAAGCTCATTGCTCTTGATTTCCTTTCATTAGCTAATGACTTCAGTTGCTGATATGGAGATGCAAATAAGTCTTGATTAAATATGAATCCTTGGCATTCTTTCAATGATATGATATTGTAGCTTGAGCAATCATGATAATAGTTATTTGACTCATAAATGGAGATATTCTCACTTTGAATCATTGACGGTGATAGAAATGAATTACGTCTAAACCATGGTGACGATGTATTTGAAAATGAAGACGTGCGTCTCTTATCATGTTCACTTTTGGAGTTGGTTCTTCTCTTTGATTTCGGAGAATTCTTTGTTACTGAATCTCCCATATTGCTAGCTATTGACGAAATAAACTTATAGTATAACAGCTCCCTAAATCCCTAGGAGCCGAGCCTTTTCTTTTTGGCTAATGAAGATAAAATTGGATCGATATTCGCTCTTGTATCGTTAGGCTTAATTAGTCCACTTTATATTTATGCTATTCCCTTGAGCTGAAGTCTAACAAGTTCTTTACTTTTGTTTCTACCAATAGTTCCTGCCCTTTTACTCCCTTGCAAAGGCCCCCATAAAGTCTATGTTAAAAATAATCGCAAAGAAATTATCGTCATGTGACAAATTGTCAGGTGACAAGTCTGAAGTTATAATGTTTATTTCATTACTATTTACAGATGGTTAGAATTCATTAAATTTGGATTTCATAAAGGTATTGATAGAACTGCAATAGGAGCCAAGACCTGCAATTTACATCGCTTCTCCAACCTCTTGCAAGTGCGCCAGTTTGCAATTTCTTATCAAAATATGTTAATATTGGTCTTCTACCAAACGTACTAATGCCAGTATAGTACGCATTGTTCAGGCAGTGTTGGATACCTTCTTGTTCAGGAAGTGTTGGATACCTTCGGGAGGGCGACTGGGGCGACTAACTAGGAGACTAACTAGGAGTCTTTAAACTATAGGCCATCTTATGCTTTTTCAATTCTTGTAGTACGTAGCTTAAGCCATCTTTTGATTTTTCAACGTTAGCAGAAAATCTATTTCTACTCCAATCTTCAATTCTTTGTTTGAACCCAATGAAATTAGAAGAAAACATTACATTGGATTTGACACTTGTCTCAAAATCATCAATTCTATTGAAAGTCATATACTCTTCAACCTTAATGAATCTTCTGTGATCTATATTAGCCGAATATGTTACCAACCTCTTAGAATTTGGGTTCACAATAGTCTTTTCTATTATCCAACTATTCAAGTTATTGCCTAAAAATGGCTTGATGAAACTTGGCAATCGACCAGTTTTGACCATTAACTTGGTTAAATGTAAGTTGCCTTCGGTATCAACATAATTCTCTAAAGTATCAATACTTAGTACATGTCTGGCGTATGGGTTAGGGTATCTATTCAAATATGCTAAACTGACATTATCAAAATCATGGTTATATATAAATTGGTTTTTATAGATTTGTACCATTGTATTATTAATCAGTTGTACAATTTGTCGATCTCCACTCCGAAAGTCTGTGGTCTCTTCAGCTTTTTTTTCTTTGCAATTCCCCTTGGACGCTTCTTTTGTTATTATATGCTTCTCCAACTGCAGAATACGACCCTCCTTTACACTACAGACTATTTCCTTCCTCCTTTTTCTCTTTTTCTAGTTTGAAACGGTTAGAGATAGGTAAATGGGGAGACTTGTATTGGATGATTGAGCAAATTTTTCAGAGTGAGAATTCTCTTTGTTAATTATGGCAGTAGTGTGTTTACTGTTTTTGTTACAGTGTGTTTTAGCCAGAGGTTTATTAGCAATGACGTTATTTGTCATGTAGAAAAACGACCAACGACAGTCTGACATTCTTGGTATCATAACTAATGAAACCATTTTGTAAATTGTACTCTAAGTATTTTCCTTATCAGCCAAGTTTGTCTAGTCTGAAGGCTGATGTCAGACTAACAAAACCGCTTTTAAACCCTAAAACACCAAAAAAAGAAAATAGACCTTGTTCAGTAGGCATTGCTGATCGATTCTTGCCGATGTTCAGCAGCATGGCAGTGCTTAAAGCTGAAATATACTTGCGTTGCCAAACAAAGCTCCTAAGCAGAGAGGATGTCACGAGACGCAACTGGGAACTCATCGCATGCAACTTCACCTATGAGAACGCAAATGATCTTATGCAAGGGCAATTCTCAACCACTGTTGTTGTCCTCCGACGAACCAATAATCATCTACTGATAATCATAAATGTGGATTGCCTTGTATAATGAAGTATCTGGTGTTGTGTCTCTCCGTCACCGGATTTTTTAATGTGCTGGGCTGCTGGGCTTGTTCCGAAGTCTATGCTCTCATCGCTAGTAATTACTTTATGCAATCGAACATCCTGTATATTTCATCCATTTTCATCCTTCATATCCTAAACATGCTATAACTGCAGTTGAAGCATATAGTTTTAACTGGTTAGTATACTGTTAGTTAAGCTAGAAGTTGCATTTGTTCCTTAGAAAAAGAAAAGAAAATAATTTGGAGTTCGTTTTAAAGTTGTAATTTGGGAAAGTTGAATAAATACTGTAACTTTATTGGTTCCCTGATTCCCTAACTTCCTTTTAGACCTTAAGCTACTTTGGTATTTATATATATATATGTAATTCTCCAATCTCTACTATTTTTTTTTGTTTTGTTGTTGTATCTGTTATTTGGATCTTTTTATATCAGGAGGTAAGGTTTGATAAACGATGAGCAAAATAGTAACAGAAGCATCCAAGGATAAGACTATATATTCACCAGATAGGTCTGACGACTCGTTTGAAGTTGTAAAGTATCAAGAACCAGATACAAAAAAGAAAGGATGGTGGAATGATTTTAAAACTTCATTTGAAAGAGCTGAACCTAATGATATTGCCCCACCAAAACCAATTTCTAAAAGACACTTAAGATTAATTTCTTTGGCTACTGGACTAGGTACTGGATTATTGGTCGCCAGTGGTAGTAAATTAAGAGAAGCCGGTCCTTTGTTTGTATTGGTTGCATATTTCATCGTTGGAATATTAATGTTGCAACCAACTATTTTCAGTGCCGGAGAACTCTCTGTTAGTTATCCAGGTTTACCTGGTGGCTTCCAAAGTTATTATAAAAAATTCATTGATGATAGTGCAGCCTTTGCCTTAGGTTGGAATTATTTATTTCAATGGGGTAGTGTTGTATCTTTAGAATTGGTAACTGCTAGTATGACCATTAAGTATTGGAACACTTCAATTGATTCTGACGTCTTCGTTGCCATATTTTTAGTGGTGGTGATTTTAATTAATTTGGCTGGTGCTAAAGGTTATGCCGAAGCAGAATTTGTAATGAATTCTGTTAAATTAGTCATGTTGACAGGGTTCATTCTATTTGGTTTGATTGTAGATGTTGGTGGTACTTCTCATGGTTTCATTGGTGGTAAATATTGGAGAGATCCGGGAGCGTATACTAACTTCAAAGGTTTATGTACTGTTTTTGTAGCTGCTGCATTTTCATTTGGAGGTACTGAATTTATTAGTTTAAGTATTGCAGACCAAGCAAATCCAAGATTAGCAATGAAGTCTTCTTGTAAATTAGTTTTCTTCAGGGTTATCTTCTTTTTCATGGGATCATTGCTTTTTGTTGGGTTATTAGTACCCCATGATTCACCACAATTAATGGGTTCTGGTAGTAAAACGAATGCTTCGCCATTTGTTATTGCAGCTGAAACTTATAGTAACGGATTGTCACATATTGTTAATTCTGTTATTTTAATTTCTGTTACCTCAGTTGCAACCGCTGCTATGTATTCAAGTCCAAGATTATTGTTATCATTAAGTCAACAAGGTTTAGCACCAAAGTATTTTGATTATGTTGATAAAGCCGGTAGACCATTAAGAGCATGGATTTTAACAGTCATTGGGTCACTTTTTGCATTTATTGCCACTTATCATGATCAAGATGCTGTATTCACATGGTTGTTATCAATTAGTGCTTTATCTTTTTTATTTGTATGGCCAGCTATCTGTTTCTGTCATGTTAGATTTAGATTTGCATTAAAACATAAAGGAATTAGTCTTGATTCGTTGGGGTATGTCTCTCCAACTGGATTATTGGGTTCATACTCATCAATAATTATTAACTTTTTGATGTTGGTTGCCCAATTTTGGGTAGCTTTATTCCCATATGGAGGAGATGGTAAGCCAAATGCTTTATCATTTTTCCAAAACTATTTAGGGGCTGTTGTAATATTTGTATTATATTTTGGGCATAAAATAGTTACATGGAATTGGAGATTTTTAATTCCAATAGAAGAAATTGATATTGATAAAGATAGGGTTATATTTGACGAGGAAATCATGAGATTAGAAAGAAATGAAGAAAAGGAAAGGTTTAAGCAAGCTCCATTTTACAAGAAAATAACCATGACTTTATTTTAATCACTTGACCCGTTGGTCCATCGCTCATTATAGCATATCATACTGTCGTGTGCTATACTGTGTTACAATATATTGCACTACTTTATTTTATTCTCAAATATTTTTATCGAAGCTTTCCTATGTCGGAGTATCAATATACTTGGCATTTGTTGGCTATTAAGAAACTGACATAGATGAAAATTGTATAGATATATGAAATTATGAAAATCACCTTTTATGTATCCCACCTATCAATGTCTGTCGTTATCCACCCATCTCTATCCAAACCCACCCATTTCTATATAGTGAATATCTGTATATACACAAACAATCTTGTACAGAGTGGGTAAACCGTGAATAAACACGAAATATACGTGTAAACATGTGTATGTTTGTATATCATGCATATATGCACCTTTATTTCGTGTATATATGTGTATCGCTATCCAGTGTACAGCGTATATATGAATAGTTTGGTAATAATAAAGGGACTATAGTAAATTTGCAGCCAATCCGTTAATCGGAATGGTTGCAACAAAAGCGAATCACAAAATTAATCGATAACTCCATGCGAAGTTACACAAAACGGATTTTTCCTAAACTTATCGGATTCTGTTCTTATATATATGAAGCCATCACCGTCTTTACTATTATCTATTCTTACTACTTTAAAGTTAATTTTTACCATTTTAACTGATTAACAGCTTGTACTGCTTGAAAAGAGAATACAAAGAACATAAGGAGATCTCCATCTTTAGATACTACTGGCTAGATTCAAGGTGAAACTTTAGAGAGAACGCGTTACTAATAGTGGCTTTTAGAAATATTAAGAAATGAGCAGCCATAAAATAGGACAAGAAGAAATCATACCTTTAAAGACCGATTTAGGTGCTTTAGGTAATAGAATCAATATTGAAACCAGGTCTTTACATAACAAGATTGATAAACAAATGACTTTAAAATTTGCTTTGGCTTTGAGAGATCCAAAAATTTATAGACAAGGTTTACAAAGTTTTTATCATGTATTTAAATCTATTGAAAGTTCATTAGAAAGAGAATTTGCTAAAAATGAACAAGAATCTGATGAAATTACCAATATTTTAAGAAAAATTTGGAAACCTGAAGTTGCAAGAGCTGGTAAAGCTGAACAAGATTTACTATTCTATTATGATAACCATAAAGAAAAATTTATTAATCCGATTATGCCTGAGCAAATTGCCTTTTCTAATCATATTGAAAATGTCACTAAAAACAAGCCTTATTTACTATTAGCTTATTTACATGTAATGTATTTAGCATTGTTTGCTGGGGGTAGAATTATGAGATCAAAATTATCAAGAGCAACTGGTTTATTTCCTCAAAAGAAAGGCTATAATCATGATGATATAGTCAAGTTAGGTACAAATTTCTTCACTTTTGATGTAGAAGATGAAGAATTTTTAAGAATTGTCTATAAAAGAGACTATGAATTATATACTAGAAATTTATTAACAGAACAACAAAAATTAGAAATCATTAATGAGGGCCAATATATCTTCAAACAAAATGCTTTATGTGTATCTGAATTAGAACAACATAACTTGTCAAGAATGAAACAAAAATGGTCTTATATTGCTTTTACTAAAGGTTATTATGTATTATTAGGTGTTATTGGTTTAACGGTTTTATTCTATTTAAGAAGAGTCTTTTTACATTTAGTTTAAAAGATATAATTTACGGTTCATGGGTTTCTATTTACTCTCTTCCTTGCTACATCTTTCTCTTTTTAACAACATGGTCTTCTTCCTCTTCATCCAGGGTATCTTTATCGTCATCTTTTTCTACTACCACTTCTTCGTCATCTTCTTCTTCGTCATCTTCTTCTTCGTCATCTTCTTCTCCGTCATCTTCTTCTCCATCATAATCTTCTTCGTCATCTTCATCTTCTTCTTCTTCCTCTTCTTCCTCTTCTTCCTCTTCTTCATCGTTATCGCCAGATTCATCTTCTTCTATTGGGAGCTTTATATCGTTAGAAACTCCATCTGGATGGTCCTTCTTCCAATTTTCAGCCCATTGAACTATTCTTTCAATATTCCCTTTCATTTGTTCCTTGCTATCAGAATCCAAAACTACTACTATTTCAGACGCATAAGAATCTTTTGCTTCTTGTTCAATAACTTGCATTATTTCAGCGTCTAAATTCTCTTGAATCTTGTTTTCTTTATACCCTCTTGATGTCAATCTATCAAACAAAATAGAATTGTCTGTCTTCAATACAACAACTAAGTCAATTAATCTTTCCGGGAAAATGTCACAAACATGCCAATCTATTATGTTTCCTCCTTTAACTAGTTGAAGTTCCATATAGTCTAATAACTTCTCTTCATCAACCACTGAAGTGTCTAACTTTTCATCATAACTTTCAACCAACCCCTTTTCTTTAGCTAAATCGCTGATTGAGTGGTTCTGGAACTCAAGTCTAGTTGCTATGGCTTTAGAATGAGACGTTTTCCCACACCCTGGAGTACCTGTTATCAAAATGTTTGGCTGAAGTCTCATCATATGGAGTTGTTCAAATTTTTCATTGAAGAGTTGCGGACCTATTACCACCCTTTTCTGGCTAAAGTCGAACTAATCTTTAACCGTTTTAGTACCATGCTCGCGCGCTCCCTCCCGCCATCAGCGAATACAATTTTGTTTGCGAACTTCTTCCAATTTCCAATCAAAGGCTAATGCTTCCACCAGGATTAAATTCAAACTCAACGTCGTCGTTGACAACTGAGCTCGACAAGTATGGACTCAAAGGTATAACTTCTTTGGCAAAGATGGAAAACAAAGATTTAAATACTTTTGCCATGGGACAAGACCTTAATTTACTAGGACTAGATTTGACATCACCAATATTAAAAAATTTATCATCACCTTGGTCAGAAACAAGCAGATCAGATGTAGAGCCTTCCTTCACCTTACCTGAATCAATACAATCTCAAAACATCATACCAGTTCCAGAACCTTGTGACTCTAAAATATCCACATTTAGCGATGAAACTTTATTTTATATCTTTTATATGAAACCTAGAGATACTTTACAAGAATACGCAGCAAGAGAATTGGTAGCTAGAAACTGGAGATACCATAAAGAAATACAAGTGTGGCTAACAAAAGATAGTAACTTTGAGCCCATTTTAATTAGTCAAGATGTGGAAAAAGGAGTCTATATATTTTTTGATCCTCATAACTGGGAAAAGATAAAGAAAGAATTTGTATTACATTATTCTGCTGTACAAGCATAAGAGTTTTTGTTTTAGTGGAAACTCTTTGAACCCTTTAATGACTTATAATATTCTGATCCTAAATCTATTAAAAGTAGAAATGTATACATAATATATATTGAAAATTTAAGCTCTCCTGTTCTCTTGAATGCCAAATATAATAGAAGTCACAAATCAAGCCTTTAAAATTAATTGGTGAAACTTAAATATAAGCTATGACATGAACTTGAAAGTATCAACATCTGCTATGGCATGTGACTTCATAATTGGTTCGTATTTTTTGAAAGAAGAACCCACTCCAATCCTTCATTATCAACCCACTAAGAAAACTTTTGTTTGAATTCCAACTTCAGTTCTAGAGGGAGCACCAGCTATTTTATATAATCATTCAAATATATTAATCTATGTACTAAGTCTCTTTTTGATAATTTACTTTATCAACTTTAACCTCACCATCTAAATAAGTATAGATATACAAGGTACATGTCGGACCATGGGTTTCCAAAAGACAAAACGACGGTATGTTGGTTTGATCATTAAGTTGTTTTAATTCATCTTCGGTAAAGTCATCATCGTCTTTGATTTCGTTTTCTTCTTTTTTTGAATCGGTTTCTGCTCCTTCTTGTTCCTCTTTATTGTCTGCTTTTTCTGCCTTTTCTTCTTTATCTTCTTTATCAACGTCTCCTTCGTCTGTCTTTTCTTGTTCTTTTATTTCTGCTTCTGGCTTTGCCTTGACGTCAGTATTGGTTTGGTCGATTTTAAGATCCTTCACTTTAGAGTCAATTTCTATCTCATCTTTTGTTTCGTCTCCTACTTCTTCTTCCTCGTCATCCTCCTCTTCCGCAAACCAATCAAATCCAAATGCACCGGTCCCACTACCAGGATTTATAAAAAATTTCCCATCAAGTATATAAGCTTCAACTTTATGAGTACCGCCCCAAATTAATATATCAACGTCCAATTCTCTGGCCAATGCCAGCAAACTTAAAGGATCATTCTTAGGCACTGTCATATACCCATTAGTGAACCCAATTTTCAAATCGTCAAGCATAGTGATTTTATAATTTGGAATTGGTTCAGCACCACTACCAGACAATTGACTCACATATTGGCTTAATATATTTACATCATCAAATTCCCCCCTGACTAAATGGAAAGATGGAGATAAATTATGTAAGAACCGTAAAGTGTCAAAAGAACTTGTTATATTACCTAAACATAAGACTTGAGATATTTTATTATTTGAAGGAATTGTGTTTGGGTTTGGTGATAATAGTTTTTGAAACTTGGATGGTATTTCGGTTGATCTATCTGGGATGTACAAGTCCCCTATTGCTAATGTAAGCATGTTCTTTTATTCAAGTTAGGTTTCTGGTATTCGATTATATGTTACTATCCGTTAAAAGTTCATCAACGAGTGCGACCTGGTGATATTTTCCAAGCCTGGAGGGTTAAATAAATTCTTTTAGGAGCCTTACTAACCGTTAAATGACGCCTAACAGAAATATAAATCTTGTCTAACTAAATCAAAAGAGATAGGAGGAATGATCAGATATCATATGACTTTATTAAAGGACATGTAAATTTAAAACAAGGGCTAGAATTGAACCTAGATCATTTAATGATCAGAAGTAATTTTTTGCAAGACTTGAGGGTAATTTCTAAAAACTTCGTCAAATCTTTCTCTATTAGTCATTTGGAAAACTTCAGGGTCTTTAGCTAAAGCAACAAAGAAAGTAGAAACTCCAGAATCAATTACAACTAATGCAACCCTAGTAATTTGACCACTTATTAAGAATGAGAAAGCAATAACTGGAGCATAAAAGGTACCATCTGAGTTATAAGCTGGAGAAGTAAATTTCAAATAAAGATAAGCTAACAATGCAACAATATAACCAACCAACATTGAGTATAAATTCAACGAAGTATTAATAAAACAATCGTTGATTAAAGCATCCATACCTTTAAATCTTAACAAATCAAAAGTATCTTTAGCTGATTTAAGATAACTTTTACCATACAAGGCAACATAACAATAAGCATAATGATTGAAATATTTAACTGCCCATTCAATAAATCCAACTAAAAGTTCAATAATGAAAAAGCAACAAGCTAAAGCAACGTTTTGATCACCTAAAGCATTTTGTCTCATGGCTTGTAAAAAGGCCTTCAATAATTGAATTAATGATACAATTAATGAACCAAAACATATAGATCCAAAACAATAAGTTAAAGCTCTTTTTAATGAACCTAAGGCTGGATGTTTTGGTTCACCTTGATCAGAACCAGATAAGTAATACCAAGTACCAAAAACACCAGCAATTACAACATGAATAACATTTCTAATGACTTCAGAAATATAAAATCCAGCAAAAAATACAAATACTAAAATACCTATTAATTTTGCTTGAGAACATCCACCTCCATTAACATCACAACCTTCATTTTGAGAATTTGGATCGAATTTTACGTAAGTACCAACTACAACAACTGAAAATAAAACACTAAATCCAGAACTAACCAAGATCCCAATAAAGGAACTGATTAAAGTTGAAGGATAACGTTTCATTACATCAATGGTGATAGTTAAAACAGTGGCACTAAAAGGAATTCTACTTCTTGCTCTCCAATACATAAAGGCAGTAATTAAAGTGAAAATTAAAAATACAATTGCAGCTGAATAATAATGTACCGCAAAGTAATAGATAGCAGTACCAATACCTAAAACAATATTCATAATTAAACCAGTTATGATAAAAATCTTTGGGGCCATTCTAGCATAAACTATAATAGCAGTTGATAAAACCAAGGCTACGACAATAATAAAAGCAAACAAAATCACTGTATTAGTATTTAAAGCAAATTTATTACCACTACCATAGATCCCACCACCTTGGAAATCATAAGTTTCTCGTAAGGCGTTTAAAGTGATACCACCAACTGCTATAAATCCTGCAACAACTAAAAGGAAAAAAACAGTGAAGGGCCAATCATTAAATTTTGGCTTAGTAACTTTAAAGGCTTCATCAAAATTTTGGCCTCCTCCAGGTTTACCTTCCACAGACTCTTGATTTTCATAGTCATATTGGGTTTGGTACATTCCACCTTGGGGCTGTTGTTGTTGCCCATATGGTTGTTGCAGCTGTTGATGATACTGCTGTTGATCATTTTGAGGGTATCCTTGTTGTTGGACAGGCACATGAGCAGTGTCTGGAGGATAATTTGGTGGAGGGTAATTATTGTTATTATAACTCATTTTGGTTTTGTGTTCTTCAATCTGAAAATTTCTTCCTTTACAATTGTATTGATATTTAGACTATCTGACAGAATTATTAAGTTAGAATATCAAACTGGAATATCAAGTAGTCTATAATTGTCCTGTAACTACCTTTGCAATGGTAAAAACAACGAATATTAGCAAATTAGGTGAAAACTGCTTCAAGGAATTTAAGTTTATTTTTAAAAATGCGGCTGGTTATGAAGTTGCTCTAAGCTGAAATTCTTGCAACGTTTTTCATTCAGCACTTTTAGATATAAGATGAGTTGAGTATGGAAATGGGTACCCAGTCTATCGTAATGGTCGATGCTTACCTGAAGATTAATTGAAGTATAACTGTAATTTCACTCAAGAAGAACGCATTTAGAATAGAGCCGCTGAACCTAGAAAGGTTTTGAAAGGGTTCTTTGGTTGGTACCTTAATTACGTAATTCATGTGCAACTAACCTCTGCGATGATGACTTGCATTTGTATGGGTGCACCATGTTAAAAATCAAACAATATGGGTGCATTGTTGTTGTGCTAGTACGTATATGTGTGCGTAGGTGTTTGTGTATGCAAGCATCGCTGCATGCAAAGGTAAAGGTGTAGAGAGTACTGAGTAAATATACTTGTCAGGATTATACCATAAGCGATGGAATACCTCCCAATTCGTGTGTATGTTACAATATGTAGATATGAACTTACTAACCTAACCAACAAGCACAGCTTTTTAACTCTACACTTTGTTTCAACTATAGGCTTTTTGTACTGGGCACAACCAACTTCAAAACTCTTGCTTTGGTAAGTCATTTCAAGTATTGTTACAAATCCTTGTACTGGAGTCAAGTATAAGGATTATGAAAACTTCTGAAAGTAGAACATAATTTACTATTAGTAAGTTACTCTGGACTATTGTGGTCTTTTTCGGTGTCGGAGGTTAACGGTCCTTATCGACTAAACAGCTTTAAAGTCCAACAATCACCTAAACCCTTTAATTCTCTTTTAGACAACTGTCAAGTATAAATGTAGTCTTTCCTTGACAGACCCCACTTCAGTGGCAAAAAATAACTATATATAACGCTATGGTTCGTCTTTGTATATTTATATACTTCACCAAATACAATGTTAATAATTCCAAGTTTTAAGAAACTGTTGAAGAAAGCTAAAAATGAAAAACCTAAAGAGACCACTCAAAGTGGGGATAAAGATCACAATGATGAAGTAAAGCATTGTGCTTCATATGATCATCTGACTAATGCTCATCGTGTTATCGATAAACCACCGACTGGTTCTTAGAAGCCTTTTCTATATCGTTGAATTGAATAATATACATGTTTTTTTCACCTTTAGTGCTCAGGAGTGATTTTTACAAATCGAACAAATTAAAAATTTTCTGTTTCATTTCTTTTCCTTATTCGATTTAAACTATTCTTGAGCCTGAGTAACTTCATAGAATATATATAGCCCCATTGGGAGCCGAAGCTGACGCTGAAAAAGATAAGGATATGTACTCACCACGGCCACCGCTATGCAAATCTTAGCTTAAAGTTCGTATTATATTTTTAGCTTCGGCTTACTAGATTCTATCCAATTAAGCAGCAGAGTATCTTTGAATGATAAATATCGACAAGCTTTAAATAAAGAGCAAAAAGCTGCCATCATACTGTAAGAGAATAAAAGTTTACTAGCTCATGGATTACCCTTTTTTACTATCTTTGGCTCATCAGATTATTATACGACTTCAGGTAATTTTTGGCAGCAATATATTACACCATGCAATAAGTGTACAGGAGTCTTCTGCTTTGCTTTCTGTACCTAATTCTCTGGTTTGGATGCAATTTGGAACACAATTAAACTTAGTAGTATTTTTTTGCAACAACTAGCTAGCACTGCATTGCGAAGATTCTGTAACGCTTACATAATAAAACTTGTTTCATGATTTTTTTTGTATTGTTTGTAGTTTTTAACTGAGTTCGAACCTTACCAAGGACAATAATATTTGTACTTTTTAGTTACATTCAAATTGTTTTCTCCTTAATTTGTTTTTGTTACTTTAATCATGTAATGTTTTGATAATATGAGATAGTATTGGAATGATGTGAAAGCTCTTAAGGTGTCAGCTGAGCTTAAAAGAGTAAAATAAGTAAGAATATTTTATAAAAAATTTTGAACTTTTCTTAATGCGTGCGTCTCTTTTGTTCCTCAACAAATGAACAATTTTTTTTATTGAATTATCGATTCCTGTAGAAATTTGGCGTTAGCTTTTTTATTTATACAATAACAGCTTATAGACATTCATTTGTGCAATCATCAATCTGGCGACACTGAAAGGGAGTAATAACCATATTGAAGATGTATAGTGCTGTTGCCGCTCAACAAATTCCAACTGGATCAAATCTGTTAGCAACCGCAATGGATGAATCAAGCTCAGGTAGATCAGAGAATAAAGCATTGAACGATGAGCAGATTCGCCAATGGGTTAGTGAATTAGTTACAGGTAATAATAGAGAAAGAGCTTTATTGGAATTAGGAAAGAAAAGAGAACAATATGAAGATTTGGCTACATTATTGTGGCACTCATTTGGTGTCATGACAGTCTTATTGGAAGAGATTATATCAGTTTATCCATATTTGAGTCCACCATCATTGACTCCCTCAGTTTCAAATAGAGTTTGCAATGCCTTGGCTTTGTTACAATGTGTAGCATCGAATAGCTCAACTAGGGGATTGTTTTTGAAGGCCAACTTACCATTATATTTATATCCATTTTTATCAACAAACACAAGACAAAAACCTTTTGAATATTTAAGGTTAACTAGCTTAGGTGTAATTGGAGCATTAATTAAAAATGACACCCCTGAAGTTATAAACTTTTTATTGACTACAGAAATTGTTCCTTTATGTTTAAATGTGATGGAAATTTCTTCAGAATTATCAAAAACTGTTGCTATATTTATTTTGCAAAAAATTTTGTTAGACGATCAAGGCTTATCTTACATTTGTACAACTTATGAAAGGTTTCACACAGTTGCTGCAGTCTTATCAAAAATGATTGATCAATTACACATTTTGTCCTCCACTAATGCCAATGGCAATGGTTCTTCAAATGGGGGAGCTAGCGGCGCTACTATCAACGGCGGCACCAATATCACTAATAATGTCAATTCAAGTAATCCTCAAGCTTCGAATAGTACAGGAAGACTATTAAAACATGTCGTAAGATGTTATATGAGATTGAGTGATAATTTAGAAGCTAGAAAGGCATTGGCCACAATTCTTCCAGAACCTTTAAGAGATGGGACCTTTTCCGTAGTGTTACAAGATGATTTGGCTACTAAAAAATGCCTAGCCCAATTATTGGCTAATATAACTGATCAACAACAAACCCCTCAACCCACCTCAGCTCAAATACCACCAGGTCATATTCCAAATCAAATGCAACAGGGTAGCCAACTAAATCAAATGTCGGTACCAGGTCAGTTACCAGGGCAAGTACCAGGGCAAGTGCCAAATCAAATGCAAGGAATTCAGGGCCAATTGAATCAAATGCATAGCCAAATAAATCAAATGCAGGGCCAACTAGGACCAGCTCCAGGTCTTCAACCACCAATTAATATGAATCCAATGAACTTACAAATGAATCAACCAATGTAATTATAAGTACCCCATAGTATATGAATAGGCAATATACACATAGCGTATACATAAACTTATATATATATATATATCGATTGTTATGTGGTTTGATCTGACCTGTATTAATAAAACTCTTCCCTCTCACTACGGATTTATAACAGAGCCGCTTCTACTTTCCTAAAAAGAACATTCTGCTGTTTCTCATCTCTCGAGTTTTCTCTCGTTCTTCTCAGATTTTGAAAATTCCTTATCAGAAGTCCCTTTGGTCGATCAAAATTTCGGCAAGGGTATAAAACTAAACACAATTCCAATTTGAAAAAGGTTTAGGCAAAAATAGGGATTTGGGCAAGGTAGCACAAGAGGAATAAGGCATATGAAGAAACGAATTAAAGAAATGTCATCTTCTGAATATACTCACCAATTCACTCATTCTGAGTTTGAAAGAAGGAATTCTATACCTTATGGTTCTCAAGGGAAAGGGGGGTTATTTATTCCTTCTGATTTTATTCGAAGAAACGTCGATAATGTGATTAGTGATGCTGATGATATTACCGAATCGTCTCCATTGATAATTAATGAAAATGTTGGTATTAATAGTAGTTCTGCTGGTAGTGGTAGATCCCACAGAAGAAAGTCTACCATTGAGAGGGACATTCTTAGTAAAGAAAGGGACTTATTAAAAGACAATAATATATTTATAAGTCAAAATGAATCAAATGGCCACACTAATAATGATGATTATGACAATGATGATTCAATCAGAAAAACTTTTGAACTTGCCGTTACTTCAAAGCAAATACCAGTCACTACTCCTTCCATTGAGTTGAAAAGTTTAATTAAATCTTCAATTCCTTTAGTCTTAACTTTTTTGTTACAAAATTCTCTTTCCACTGTTTCAGTCTTGTCTGTTGGTCATTTGGGGGCTACAGAATTGGCTGCAGTTTCAATGGGTGCTATGACAGCTAACATTACTGGTTATGCTTCAATTCAAGGTATTGCAACCGCTTTGGATACTTTATGTCCTCAGGCTTTTGGTGCTAAACAATATCATTTAGTTGGGAACTATTTTCAAAAATGTACTGCTTTAATTTTTTGTGTTATGTTACCAATTTTGGTTATATGGTTATTTTATGGTTACGAATTGATTTGCTTATTAGTTCCTGATAAAGAAACAGCCAAATTGTCTGCTGTTTATTTACAGTTCATTGCACCAGGAATTCCAGCTTATATTTTGTTTGAATGTGGTAAAAGATTTTTACAAGCTCAAGGTGTTTATCATATATCCACCTATGTGTTATTTATTGCTGCTCCATCAAATGTACTCATGAATTTCTTTTTGGTTAAACACATAGGTTACTACGGTGCTCCTTTAGCCGTTGCTATCAACTATTGGATCATGGCATTTGGTTTACTTATTGGTACTATCTATTTTGTTAAACCTGAACAAACTTCATCTGGCTTGCATCCTTTAGCGTGTTGGGGTGGCTTAAATATGAAAAAAGCTTTTAGTGCTTGGGATAAATTAATTTATCTTGCAATTCCAGGGTTGATAATGTTAGAAGCCGAATTTTTAGCTTTTGAAATTTTGACGCTAATTGCTTCTTATTTAGGTACCGTGGCATTGGCTGCTCAATCTGTTGGTTCAACAATGGCTTCATTAACTTACCAAGTTCCATTTGCCATTGGTATTGCTGCATCGACCCGTATTGCCAACTATCTTGGTGCTGGTTTAGCTGAGTCAGCTAAAATTGCTACTAAAATTGCATTAAGTTTTGGTTTATTAATTTCTATAATTAATTTCTTAGTATTATTTATTTTTGATAGACAAATTGCTTTATTGTTTACCGATGATGAAAGAGTCATTCAAATTATTGAACAAGTTATGTGGTTAATTGCATTAATGCAAGTTTCAGATGCTATGAATGCTAATTCAGCTGGTTGTTTAAGAGGTCAAGGTCAAACTAAAATAGGTGGTATTGTTAATTTGGTATCTTATTACGTGGTTGGTCTTCCATTATCAATCTATCTTACCTTTTATTCTCCTTGGAAGGGTACTTTACATGGTCTTTGGATTGGTTCTTGTGTTGCTTTAACTATTATAGGTACTATTCAAAGTTATTATGCATTATTTGCTGATTTTGATAAATTATGTGAAGACGCTAAAAAAAGAACTTTAACTGAACCAACTGTTTAGTTTAATTTTACTTAATATTTTAATGGGATGTGATTTTGTATTTTCTTTTCACTTTTTCTTGCATACTTACAATAAAAATATACATTAATTGTTAATAGGTTCGGTTGGTTCATGGGTCGAAATTATCTGATATCTATACATATATACACTATTAATAAGGTTCGTCGTTATTTTTTAAAAGGCATTAATCATGACAGCTTCTTTAGGTTGATCATTTTGGACTCTTGGGGTTCCAGCTAAAAGTTCTCTTCTGATTTCCGGTCCAATAGAATGGTGAAATCTTTCTCTAACAGTTTCTAATAAGAAATCCCTTTGATCATCAGTGATATCATTTTTATATCTTTGGGCAAATGATAAAAATGCTTTATGCCATACGACGGGCAATGGTGGCAATTCTGCTCTACCAGCCCTTTCTCCATCTTCTTCATCCATCATAATATCTTGTGGTTCGGTAGCCGCTTTTCTAAATCTCATAAAATAGAATACTAAATCATCTAATGTTTGGTACGGTAAAGCATATTTTTTCTCTATTAAAACTCTTATGAATACAGTTGTGGCTGGATTGAAATCTCTTTGCGATAATTGAGATAATGCAACAGATGAATGTAAAACAGGTACGGAAACCTTACCTAAAACCGATGCAGCAATGGTAGCTTCTCTAACTGAACAATGTGAATCGACTAATGGAAACAAAAATCCTTTAAAAAAAGCAGCTGGTTTATACAAAGATTTTTTCAATGCTCTATAAATATGATAATTAACTGAATGATCTTCGGAATCTTCAATTGAATTCCTAAATCTTTCAAGTAAAATAGATTCTATGAATTTTTGTGCTTCATTAGCTTGAAGGTTAGATACAAATAATTTTGTAGCCTCGTAAACTGCATGAGGAGTCCAACCATCTGGATTTGTAACATATAATACATCTTCCCAATTTCTTAAACTTGGTAAAACTTTAAATAACTTTGGTAATTTTCCGTGTCTATAGCTGGCTAAAATCAGGCCAATCTTTTCATATGCTGCAATAACTTTTGGAGGTAATTTAACTCCATCCACTGGCTTTGAAACTTGTTGTTTCATTACTTCCTTCTCTTGAATTTTAGCCATAATTTTATCAGCTAAATTTATCAGACCCCCAAACCCACTATTTGTATTGGCAGAGGAAAAATATTTTTCAAACATTTCAGCGTCTTTTTCATTTACTTCTATTTCTTCTTCGTCATATTCTTCAATTTCCTCTTCTTCTTCTTCAAAATCAGAATATTCATCATCTTCTTCGTCGTCGCTGTCTCCTTGTTCTTTATTAGCTTTAAATGATTCTAAAAACGAAGGTTTACTTGATTCTTGTGACTTTTCTTCCTTTTCTATCTCATTTTGTTGTTCCCTAGCTAATTGTAAAATCTTTCTCGAGGTATTAGCATCTAAATACTCTTCATCAGTCTTGTCAGATTTCTTAGACTTTTTGGATTTTGGTGTAGCCTTTAAATCACCACTGAGACTTGAAATATCTTTAAGTAATGGATTATGGCGTTGTTTACCTTTGGTTTCACTTACAGATATCTTACCCATGTTCGTAAATCGTCTATTATATCTATACTATGTAATCAATAAATAAATTAGTATCTAACTAAAAAATTTTAATTTTTTTTTTTTCTCTGTAGGAAAAAAAGCGATGCCCTCCCTCTTGATCTCTCTGTGACTAAATTTGATGATAATCAATATGAACAAATAGAGATGAATAAATTAATTCTTCACCTAAAATATCATTGAGTGGGAGGTACCTATAACCCTGCTTAAGGTAGTCAAATTTACACACGAATATACCTAAGGTTATATCATCATCCTTTGTTGCGTTACTGCTAGTGCCCACAATTAATTTGATAAATACTAAATCGCTTGAAGTGATAACACCACTAAAGGATTCGTTCCAAATAGGATTGAAACCATTCTCTAAAATAGTTGAAGTCTTTGAAATAGATGATGTGGATAAAAACTTAACATCTTGAGCTCCAATTATTTCAAACTTAACAAATGGATTGATATTAATTGATTGGCTTGATTTTGGCAATTGGTGTGCACTAATAATTTTGATATTAAATGAAATAGTCCTTTGTTCGAAATTTAATACATTTCTCATGGTATACTTTAATAAAGGTTTCCTAATATCCTTAGGCTTTAAAATGTAACCGTATCTATTCATTCCATCAAACAAAGCCTCGTTAATTTGTTGACCCAAATCATAAGTTTGCCAATTAGTTGCAACCATTTGAACTCCATGAATCCAATAATGTATTGGTAAGAAGTTTGAAGATTTCAATCTCATATTAGAAGGGTAAACCCTCATTAAAAACTTCCTATTATGTTTATCAATTGCTCTCTTCTTGTCCTCATCTTTAAGCATTGCATCAATAACTTTTTCACTTAAAGAAAAGCAATGGTTAAACGTTTTAGACTCTGGTAAAGAAAAATTCCTAAATCTAAGCCCTTGAACATAAACACCCAATGAACTAAGTTTCTCAATTACAGACTTATGGGCTTTCTTCTTTCTTGACAGAAAACTGTTTTTTGTACTAGAATTTAAAGACGATGATCCATCTTCACTAAATGATGTACTAGTTGTTGAGGTAGTCAACGTTCCTCTGTCACTAACTACCAAATTTGAAAATGGTGTTGTCTTTTTTACCTTAATTAATATTTTGTGTTTTAATTCATTAGGGCTTGGTAATACTCCATAGTAATTCAAGGGTTCTATAACAAGGAGATCACCCAAAATCTCTAAGAGACTATCAACCACTTTTATTTGACACTCAGGTGAGCAGTTGATTTCAAGACTTAAAATTAAAGGAAATGGACTTGCAGAAAAAGCATACTTTCTGATCGTTATCAAAACATTTTTAAGCAAAATAGACGAGGTAAATGCCCTTCCATGGCAAACCATTGGCACATTCTCTTCGGTTTCGGGGTTTTCGCCATCCCAAATATCGATCTCCACGCAACGGCATCCTTTTTGGAGTGCCCTTACATACCCTTCAGCAGATGAATCATCAGCAATCTGACGACCAGTTAAATAGGTGTTATGGGAAGACGATATAAAATATTCGTTTAACGGCAGATCATAGTATTCCGGGTTTGTGTTAAGTTCATTTAATGGTTTTGAATATTTTGATAATAAAAATTGATTGAAATCCTCCGAACTCCACACTTTTGAACCTTCTTTACAAAATTTTTCAAAAATTTTACCCGATGTCCCATTGAAGTCTTCCTTCTGTATCTCTTTTTGGAATTTCAAAAATTCTTCCTTCGATAAAAATCCTTTATTGTTATTAATTTCATTCCATATTTCATCAATATCATTTCTTTTTTTCAATATGGCTATAAATTCTTTAAACCCTTCAAAGTTCAATACAGGAGTCTCATTAACAGTAAGCTTACATTTTAACTCGTCAAAGATTGATTTGAGATACTTCTGATTTACATTGATGTTCAATCTATGGGTATATCTTACTATATCATCAAAAGACAAATGCTCTTTAACAGTTTTTGAGATTGCAGAATTGACAGTTTTTTTGGCCACAAATTCTTTTTGTTCATCATCCATATTCTCTAAATCAATATAAAATTTCTCTGCCAACTCCATTCTTAGTTTTTTTAAATTATTAATCATTGAATAAAATCTTTTTATGTCAACCTCAGTATCTCCAATCAAATGCAAAGTCTTTATTTTGTTTTTATCATGATCATAATATGATAGTGACATCCATTGTTTCTCTAGCTCTCTCGAAATATTTAGTTCATCACGATAATGTCTAGCTTCCAGTTGGAACAAGACTTTCTTTATGTCATCAATTGAAAACTTATATTGTTTGGTAGAATATATATGCGCTGAGGATAATAACTTATGAAGTCCAGTATGCGAGGGATTTGGTTGTATTTGGCCCCTGTTAGCCACTCTCCATATAAATGATAGTATCGTTGGTTCAATCTGAAAGTAAATCCTCTTCTTTGACTTTTGAGATACTTTCAATAAAGGTAGGCCATCTTCAATGAAAACTGCAGGAATCTTGATTTGTCCTACACTTTTAAAAAATTCAACCTCCACCACTTCGCTTTTATCTCTTGAATTGACTTTGGAGATTGAATTCCTAGGAGATGGAGTTGATCCTCCTTTGACCGTTGGTTCAGCTTCATTTTCTGATGATGTTTTACCATTCAAGGATTCACTCGATTTGTTCTTTCCTCCGCTTAATATTCTTTTCAATATATTGCTTGATTCATGGGAAGAATCAGATTCTCTGCGCTCGCTTGTTCGCAAACTATTAAAAAGTGTTGGTAGTGATGACAGGATCAGGGTACTCCTACTCCTGCTCCTACTCCTTCTATTAGCTGCCGATTCCGCTACTGAATCTGAATCCTCTTTCAATATTGGTGGTGGACTCTTTCTACCTTCAGGGGTAAGACTATTCGTTTTCTCTAAAGAACTCCTCCGTTCATTGAAACTCATTGAAGGTTTAGCGACCAAAACAGGCTCAGATAGGATCGGTCACTACTGTACCTAAATATAGTTCTGTAGATTTAGCGAGATCAAAATCAAAGTTCGCTGCTGCATTTTCGGTGAGACAAAACAGATATATTGCAAGATAGCATTTATTAATAGAGACTGCGACTATAGACTTCGAGCTTTAAAGTTCCATTTCATCATCTAGTCTGACATCCATATTTCCTTCGGTTTGTAGATATCTTTTGATATCATTAACCTTATATTCCCCCCTATGAAATAAGCCTGCCCCTAAAGCTGCATCAATACCACAATCCAAGTCGAAGACTTCTTTAAAATGTTCTGGTTTTCCAGCTCCTGAACTAGCTATTACAGGAATTGATACTTGGGTCTTAATTTGACGCAATAATTCAAGGTTATATCCTTTGTTAGAACCATCGTGGTCGATTGAGTTGAGAAGTATTTCACCTGCTCCCAATTCTTCACAAGCTTTACAAAGCTCCAAGGCACCTAAATCATGAACTTTTCTCCCACCTTGTGAAGTTACTTGATAATAACAGTACTCTTCATTATTGGGCCCAAATTTTGAGCTATCTTCAATTTTAATCGTTTCCATTGAAGTGCTTGAAGGAGATTTAACATATTTTCTAATTGGATCAACAGAAATAACTACAGCTTGATTACCAAAGGTAGCTGAGATTGTTTCAATTGAGGATTTGCCAGTCTTCTGTCCATTGTTAGCATAATATTTTTCAGCAATGTTAACGGCATCTGAACCAATACTAACTTTATCAGCACCTGATCTAAAATATAAATCAGCAACTTCAACCGCAGGCACTAATCTCTTGGTTTCTGGGTCTACAACGTCTTTAATACCACCTCCTACAGTTAATGGAACAAAGATTTTTTCAGCTGCAAGTCGTAAGACTTCCAACATTGGCAAATCCTTCAATGGAGACTCACGAAATGATGTGATATTTAAAAATGTTACTTCATCGGCTCCTTGATTATAATATCTGGTGGCCAACTCAACAGGCTTTCCTAAATTTCTAACACCGTTAGTCTCATCAGATGAGTCTCTAACATTATACTGATCACCTTTGGTAACAACTAGATCGCCTTGGTCATTTGACCTAACATCTAAGCACGCAATAATTCTTCTAGTCAACCCACTTAAGGACCTCTTGACTGCGTATTCATCTTGAAAATCTTTATTGGAGATCTTGGAGAGTCTTTCACCTTCAAGGAAAGACTTAATAACTTTAACACCAGCAATGCCTGATTTTTCTGGGTGAAACTGGGTTGCAAAAAAATTCTTATAAGATAAGGCAGCTATAAATTTTTCGGAACCATAAGTAGCATATGCAAAACTCCAACCATTATTTTTTGCATCCTCTATATCTTTCAGGCTTCCTTCATCTATTATGGCAGCGTAGGAATGAACAAAATAATACTTGTTCTTGGTATTTAATCCAAAGAAAGCATTATCTTCGTTTAATTTCTCTTTGTCGACTTCAATTGAATCTATATTATTCCATCCAATCAGTGGAACAGATTTGGTCATAGACTTATCCATAAATAAAGGATCACTTGTGTTGAACTTTTTCAATTTTAATCGTATATATCCTAAACCTTTATAGTTTGGATCTTCGCTTTCTTCACTGTCTTCGAAAAAAGTTTGAAGACCAACACAAACCCCCATCAAATCCCTTCCACTTTCAATATATTTATTAATTGGTCCTACAAGATTTCTGTCATGAAGTTGCTTGACAAAATGAGCAAAATTACCTACACCAGGGAAGACTAGTTTTTTTATTTGAGATTCAACTTGATTAAACTCGTTAGCATCTTGGATTAATTTAACATCATAATCACCAGCTTTCTTTATAGCATTTATAAGAGATTGGATGTTTCCACTCTTAACATCTATAACATATATTGTTTTAGTCATTCGACCTTTTTAATCGAAATACTGATGGGTTGAAAAATATTTACTTGGTTTGCATTTTTTTCCTCAGTCCTATGAGTCAAATTGGGCTCTTGTTTTTGACTCAATTCTTTTTCTTATTGAGGCTACTTAAGCAATTAAACATTCGTTTGAAGACATTATGCTATTGCAAAGATTCAACTTGTGTTTCATCCAATAATATAGTTATTATATTGATTAGTTTTATCCAAAACATAGACTCCTTGAATGATCATGTAGAGACTTAGAGCTCCGATTTGACGAATATTGTATTCTTCACCTTTACAATCTTCTAGACTATATTATACTTCCTTATCTTCTTAAAATCTTTGCTGTCTTCAACTCAGTTTCACTTCTAATGTTCTCTGGTTCGTCTAAAGTTCTAGACGCACAGTTTGTCTAAGCTTTTATCAAATTTAGTTTTAAATTTTGAACTTTACCATTCAATTATAAAAGAAACAGCAATTTTTTGCATTCTGTTTTGTTCTTTTTCTAGATCCTTTTCTTGAGCTTTACTTCTGAAGTGTCTTCTTTAGTTTCATTTTATCTTCTTTCCAAGTCTGGAAAATATTTCCTTCATTTAACTTAAGAGTTAAGTTGCAACTTAATGAAGCTGTATACAAAAGAAGAGATTATTTGTGAACTCGTTGTATTTTTGCAGCCTAAAAATTTTCACCTAAACCACAAAAAGGATTATATTTCAATGATTATCAAGTTTTAGTTCTTCTCCTGGGTCTCAAAATACAAGACAGGCTAGTCTTTAGCACGCTACTTTTGGCTGCATACATTGGAGCATTAAGCCAGAAAAGTGGGATACACAATCATATTTGCAGTGTTTATTTATTCTATAAATTGACCATATTTTATCATCAAGTAATCATAATCTAAGAGGCTTTTCATGCCTTCGTAGCTTGTATTGCAAAAAAAAAATGAATATCTTTTTCTTTGCCGTGTTCTTTTTCAAACTGTCTACAGAAGGCATCTGTAGCATCAATCATTTCCGCAACATGTAGACCAATATCTCTAGCCAAAAAATTTGTAATCTCGTTTGAACTATTTAAAAGAACAACAGAAAACTTTACCAGTCCCTCTCCAAATATTGAAATGATAGTAGAAAGAATAACCTCAGCAAAATTTGGAATCATATCATAATACTTAGATAAATCAAGACCAGTAGTGTTCGTAAATCTCGGAAATCCTACAGTTGTCGAGTCAGTAGTAATGGTATCAGCACCCAGAAGGATTATAGGGATTTCTAAAATACCTCCCCTTTTAAGAACCCTATAAAACTCACCAATTACTGTTTCATAATTGGTATTAGTAAGCTGAAATAATAAATCCCTACTTTGGACTAAATCAAAAGTCTCATTTGCAATCGTAGATAAAGAATCAGAATAAAATTCGAAATTTTGTGGTTTATGCACTGTTGAGCTTGGATCATCAGCTGGGATTTCAGATTTTATCTCTGTTGACCTTTGTAACTTAACGAATTGCTCGTCTGACATGTTTCTAAATTTACTAAAGCTTTCCAAATTCAATTTTGTAAGGTAATTATCAAATAATAAAGCATCCAGTTCCTCGAAAGAAACCTTCTTACTTAATTTTTCATTCTCTCTGTACTTTTCAACATCTCCAATAAATGCAGCATCTTCATTGAATACGTTCATTTCAAACACTCTTAAAAAGGGTATCGTCACAGCCATATACCATGAATATTGAGCGCTAAAGTATGAATTATATACCATTACCTTTACCGTATCATTTTTATCTTTCAACGATCTTTTATGCTTTTCAAACAATTCAGCAACAATTCTTGCATCAATTAAAGAATTGTTACTAAGTTTAGTCAATATATTAATATGGTATTTTTCAAGTAAAATGTAATCATACGAAACTTTTGTAACTAATTGTAACAAAAAAGAAACAGAATTGGTTGAATTGGTTATATCATCACCAGAGTCTTCCTTTTTAAAGGTATGCATTGCTTTTGTCATCCTGGTAAACATAATTTTAAATTTTCGGTGCATTGCCAGAAATTCATCTAGTTGGTCTACGGGAGCAGTTAAAATCCTTTGTGGGAGATTTAAAATGAATCTGAGATAATTTGTGAAGTTGACTTGCACCAATTCTTCACAAGAAAAGATCTCCGTCCTTGCACTATCGCTATTAGATTGAATTCTTATTAATTTTCTCATAAACGTCCTCATTTTCACCAAATTGTAAGCCAAAGCTCCTTCAAAGTCCCTTACATCATTACCTTTAACTGCATCATCAATGTCAACTCCCAAGAAGTCTCTATGACGAAGTAAAAATTTTGAAATGGAGTTATAACGAATATTAGCAAAATTAATTGGATCGTTATTGTGCTGTGACATCATGATATCAAGAAAGTTTTTATATCTGAAGATCTGAAATGAAGGAGTAAATAGATGTTCAGACATACTAGAATAAGAATTCATAGCACTAAGGTCTCTCAAAGTAACAAATTCAGGATATTCTTCTGTTTGTGTCATCGTATAGCTTGCTTTAAATATCTTGGAACTTTTACTAGCAGCATCATTTTCAATAGAATCATCATCAATGGAGGATGATTGAATATTTAGCTTACTTCTTTCTTTATTGGAACTTAGGTTGGTGTGAGACGAGGAAAGTGAACTATTACGTCTATATCGTTGCTGTTTTGGAAAGGACGATGTTGTTGAAGCAGAATTTCGTCTCCTCTCTCCAACATCCAAATAGTGCGGTGTTAACCCTTCATTTTGATCTGACACTGGCTTGTCTGTTGATACATTATTTGGAGAATTTGTGCCTGTTCCCTCTGAACTTTTTGAATATTTTGCTGCTATATTAGACGAAAGGGACCCCGCTGAATCGGAACGCTTCAAATTAGCCAAGGTATTACTTAATTCTGCTGCATTTATTGGTTCATCCTGAACATCTTCTTGTTCTTGAATTGTTCCTTGAAGTTGATCGGTTGGTTCTTCATAAAGACTTCCTGTACGAATCGAAGCATTTGTTGAACTTGATGGTGACCCAAGCTGTGAGTCGCCTTTATCAGTGTGTTTCTTGGATCTTCTTTTATGTTTTTTCTCTCCTGTCTTCTCACTTGCCTTACCCTTTTTCATTTTCTGCTGTGTCTGGTACAGCATTGAAGGAACTATATAGAAGCTCATTGTATGAGTGGAACTGCTGAATATATAAATAAAAAAATTAACGATCTAATGGTTTAAGTTTTAGCCAGAAAATTAATCGGTTTTAGTTTCTCACTTTTCTTCAGTCAGGGTGGAAAACTACAATCAACACGACTATCATGAGTGCTTCAGGATAATTATAATTCCGGTTCTTTAAATTGATAAAAAAAGAGGATTGACAAATAGAAGCACCTGTTTAAAGCATACATTCTTATAATGTGTTGTGGATTATCTTAACTAAATATAATAAAATTTAACACGCATTTTAGGACACTGTTGGGTTCACTTCTAACTCTATTCTATTAAAGAAATTTAAACAACTATTCAAATAATATTAAAAAAAGAAGCAGGCTTCCTATTACAATTCTGGGATAAAATTAAGTTGTGGTGAATACTAGAAACTTAAATAAGCAAAAATTCGAAACTTTTATCTAGGTGAACTATTTTAATTAGTAAAATTTGAACTAAATGTAAATGTTGCAAAAAGCACAAATAGTTAAAAAGTTTTAATATTAGCCAATCGAAAGACAGTCTCTAAAACCATTGAAGCTTAAAGCTTTTTGGCTCAGTATATTCTACTAAGTCACCAGGAAAAAATCGCTTTAAAATTTCCATGAAGCTCCAAATACAAAAAGCTGACAGTAATGCTTAGTTGCCAATTACTTTATTTTATGCTAACAAATAGCAACACAATATAAGTAAATATCTTAAAATTTACGCTATAAAGAAGGAAATTACGCTGACTTTATTTTTTGTAAATGTCGACAATCCTACTTGTTGTTGAGCTAAACAAAAAGCTCAAAACTCTAAATAGTTCACCTAAAGATTCCATAGCTTACACAACAAGACTTAACTCTCTTACACATAAGAAATCTACCAATTAATTAAAACCATCAAAAGTCTTCTTTGTTGTTGAAAAACTTTGGAAATACGACAATACAAGAGCTACTTGCATCAAAGGCCATGCCAAAAGTTGGTAGAGAAGAACGATGTAGCAAACATCTTCCTACAAGTTAGGATGATTTAGGACTCGTAGAACTTATGAGTAATACAATGAGTTTGCAATGGAGGCCACAAATATTAAGTACAAAAAATACAGAAATAACACGGGGAAGAGGAAAAAGGAAGCTGTAATAAATAAGACTTTATGACATTTAGGACATTGACTGATAAACATTATACAAAAAAAAAATGGGTGCAGAATACGCAGCCGGTTACCTATTTATCTACAATGTTTAAATCTTTAGGTTGAAATTGAAAAACCTCATCAGTTAGTTGACAACATCAAAATAAAAGCAAACATAAGCACAAACAAGGAAACTGTGGAAATATAAACCAAAAATAAACAAAACCAAAAAGCAAACGAATAAGATTTCCTAAACCTGTTGTGCAAATGGAAGAAGAGAATTAATTAACATCATGACCTTCACTTCGGAGCCTGCAAACAATTCAGGAGTACGTGAAAAGAAATACAGAGAGTTGAAATACAAGCCAATACTTAACTGACAGTTTATAAAACTATATAGTCAATTGAAAATAAAACGGTTCTTATCCTTCTAATAGGCGAAAGCTAACTTTAGTTTATCTGAATAGTTTCGAACCCACAAATATTGCGGCAGCAACCATTGGAATAAAATTAAAAACAGCTTAGCGAATTTGATAGAAAGATGATTTAACGATTCAAACAAATTTGTGAGCTATTTCAAGTAGAGGAATTTGAAAGTCTGCAAGCATTCCGTTATAATAAAAAAATACGATGATAATTAAAAAGCAAAAGAGAGGACTAAAGTAATACAAGCCTTCAAAATACTACAAAAGGAAGAAAGTAAGATGAGGCTTGAAGCTACACCGATAAATATACTTCTAGCAATAACTGAAAAGGAATGTCCGGGGGTAACAGAATACTCTAAGTTAAAAAACAAAGTGGAAAAGAGTGAATCACCTTGATACTCAATTCCCCGTTCAAAAACCTTTAAGTGATAGTCAAGTTTAATATCAAGAGGTAACAAGAGGCTCCCATAAGCCTAGTAGAACATCTATGATGTAGCATACTGAACAACCCTAAGCGTGAAAGGAATAAAAGCTTAAAATATATTTGCCTTCTTGACCTATTATACCCTCTATTCTATGAAGAATACCGCAAAAGTTAACTTCGACCGCTGTGGTATTTCAATTAGTACGTAGCATGCGTCCTAGAAGCATATTAGACAAAGGCTGTATCTGGAAAATGGTTGGGATTAATTGCAAACCTTTATCCGCCCACATTATAATGAATCGTGTCCGTTCCTTATAGGCTAAGGATTTGCAAGCTATGAGTTCTAAGATATTAGGGAAAAGTGTTGTTGCATTGGATACTACTAATGAATATTCTTTTGTATTATTTTAACTAACTAGCTTTCGTAATTATTAGTCTTGGGAAACTTTAAAGCTCTATCAGTAACTTAAAGAAGAAAAGCAATAAGTCTAACCATACAATTTTATTGTTTTCTCAACATCCATTTATTTGTCCTTAAGTAGTAAATAGGAAAGTAATAGAAATTGAATAGTAGTTAGGGTTTACCAATTGCTTGTCAGCCTTCACTATTTACTGGACACAATAGCACAGCTTGATAATTCAAGACTTAAGCAAAGTCAGCTTACTAAGCAATGACACATGTTGCTAGCCATACAGTGGTGCTCATATATTATTACATCTTAGTCAGTTTGATTAACAATAATCTTGGTATAGATAAATTCTTATTAATATACACAATGCTGGATATATAGAGTATGTATTATGAAAAGGAAAATCTATAGATAAAGCGGATACCTGTTAAACTTACTACCAGAAGTATAGCATTTTGACTTTAGTATGAACAAGTTTCTGCCCACTTCTAATGTTCCACACTCACTATGAAGCTCCCAAGCCTTTGTCAAACAAACAGTTGTGATTGCCTACTGGGCTGATTTAAAAGGTCATTTTTCCAGAAACGCATGCTAACGGGAAGACATTGTAAACTACTTTAGTTGTTGTGTATCTTACCAAAACCTTATTTTTCACTAGTTTAAAAGTTTGCTTGCTCAAACTTACTTGACATCAATGGAAGTATACATCTCAGTCAGATTTTCTTGAGCCAATATTCTATTAAGGATTTGAGTACCATTAAAACTGAAAAGAATTCTCTCTTCCACTAGGTTCTAGTCTAGAAAATCGCTATCAGTCAATGGTCTTCCTTAAAGATGGTCATTGAAGAGATATACTTAACAGTCTGTGAAATTTCGTCTAGCAACACCTTCCTGCTATTTTCGCTTAGTGGATCTTGTTAAGTTCAAGATTCTTCACTTTTTGTTTGAGTACATGATATTGAGTCTAAATTATGCTAGTAACCTTGGGTGTCATCTGCTTTTGAGACAGTGGTAGATGACGAGCAAAGAGCCTTGTTATTTGATCGGTGACAGTTTGTACATTGTGCTCGTTATCTAACAGTTCCAATTTAATTCTTGAACTTCAGCCACTTTATATCTTCCGCTGCCATTATAATTTAAGAAGACTTTTAGAGACCTGGTAGCAAAGACAGTGAGCTACTTTAACAGAATCAATCATTTGTTTAAGAAATTATCATCTTTTGGTTTGTCATTCTGGTTGTTACTATTCATCTGTTTAGCCTTTGTGTTATCTTTGTATCATCACAGTCGTGTTTTGCGTTCGTTATTTTTCATTTCCATTTCCAGTAAACTGTTTTCATTCAGTATCTCTATAAATTTTCTTTCTCCCTTTTATTTATATTTTTGTCTGCTTGTCCCTGTTCAAAGCGCTTGTCAAACTTAAGTTTTCTTTTTTTTTCAGTGTTTTCAGAGGAACTTTGATTTTCAGATTCATCTTCCTTTTATTATGAGTTTGAATCAATTTTCATTGGTTTGGAGGCTTTATTGTTGAATTTTAGAGTTGTTCAAAATAGGCTTTTTAGTCTCTATGTTTTTAGTTCATTGGACAGAGTCTCTTCTGTTTGTCTTTTAGAGCTTATGCTCTCTGCTACTGTCAGCTTGCAAGAGCAAAATCTTATAACCTACTGAATATACCCATATATTTAAAACTATAAAACAAAATTAAGATAAGTTCACCACACCAAGTGCTAGTATGTACTCAAAAGATTGTACCAATTTTAGTGCTTTAACTCCTGTCGCAACGAATTTCACAGTATGAACTGTTATCAGTGGTCATCAAGAGATGTAACAGAATGGTAAATACCGCTATCAACTGAACCTATATAGGCTCTATCACCAAAACCACCAATGATATAAACATCCTCGACTTCAAACTTCATCCAATGTGACTTGTGTGATTGGCTCTTGCCAGGGATCCATAATTCGGAATCTGGGTGTCTGTTAAGGAAACATTCTTCCAATTTGTCATATTTTGAGTTATCATCGAAGTTTACATCATGTAAAGTTCCACGAAGGTTCAATCTTGGAGAGCCAGCTGGAGAATTTGAAATACCACCTGGATATTCAACATTGACATTATCATCAAGATGGTGATCGCCCACCCTAATTGTGAAACTATATTCTGAACCTTTAACTATGTTCTGATAGCTGGATCCAATGTCTACAACAAGCCAATAGAAATCACCATCATTGTCACAATCAACATAGTATTCCATTGAAGAAACTGGAACTTCCAAAGTTTTCCCTCCTCTTTTCACTTTCTTAACTGTGTTGACATTAGCCAATGATTCTCGGTAAACTAGGGTACGAGCAATTGAAGCTGATTCGATTTCACCTGGAATATGATCTTCGGCATTTGCAACTGCATTATCATTTTGATCTATCATCTTAAACCCAGTAGGAAACCCAAAACAAATTTGGATAAGTAAAAGACAACAAAATAAGTTATTGATCATACTCAACTATAATTCAACTCCAATTTGCTTATATATCTATTAAGTCCCTATCAATCTATTAATCAATCTTTCCCTCTATAAACAAATCTTATGATTTAATTGAAAAATTTAAATCCCTTCTGATCCCTTTATCAAATTTATAAACTTTTTTTGCGCCTATCTCGGAGAGGTATGCAACCTGTGTGTAAGCCAACTTCAGAGGAGGCGGTCCTAATAGGAAAGATCGATATTGGCTGCAACTAAATAATATTATTAATTAATGGCTTCCTTTACATTTATAAGCTAGGTATTTCAACATGCATATATCGGAAGAATTTATTAGAGTTTATTAGAAATAAGAAAAAGAATGGCACCTTGGTTTATAAATGAGACATAATTTTTTATAGCGCTTAAATAAAGAATGTAAACTATGCTTTCCACCATTTGAAGCCAACTTGAACGCCCCAGGGGTCATTAATGTATCTTGTTGGATTTTCCTTACCAACTTTATATAACTGTTCTAACTCATCATTGCTCAACGGTGGTAATCTCACGATCGTTTTAATTCTTTCTAAGTTAGATGATCTTGGTAATGTTGATCTACCTTGCAAAATATGGTAAGCGTTTGCAATTTCATTAGTAGTAACATTGTATTTTTCAGCTAGTTTCTGAATTAAAGGAAGCTTTAAAACTGGAGCTCCACCGCTACCAACTGGGCTGTATGCTGAAATATGAATTCCATGGTTTTGGCAGTAATCAACTAAATCCTGTTGAGGTAATTGAGGATGATATTCGATTTGATTAACAACAGGTTGAACTTTAACTTGAGGCAACAATCTTTCTAAATAATGAATTGGGTAATTAGAAACACCCAATGATTTGATCTTGTCAGTGTTTTCAAGATACAATTTTTCCAAATTTTTATAAAATTCAACATAACCAGTTCCATCAGTAGTAGGATCATCATATAAAATTTTACCCTTGTCGTCTTTTGGAACTTTAGGCAATCCTTCATCGTTATCACATTCAAAATTAACGGGCCAATGCTGCAATAACAAATCTACATAATCTAATTGTAAATCTTTCAATGATTTTTCGAACGATTTCTCTGGATTTCTATGAAATACAGGCCATACTTTAGTGGTGATGAATAAATCTTCTCTCTTTACAACCCCTTCTTCAATTAATTCCTTAATAGCCTCACCGATATAGGGTTCTGTATCGTAATACCAAGCAGTATCTATATGACGATATCCAGCTTTCACGGCGGTTTTCACTTGGTCTTTGACTTCATAAGGGTTGGAAGAGGCAACAGTTCCCAATCCTAATGCTGGAATTGACTTTCCATTTGAAAGTTTCACATATACTTCAGTGGCTAACTTTGTCATTTTCTCTGTTTTTTAATTTAGTTGGTAACTTCAACGAAAGGTAACAGGATATAAATATGCTTATTTTTAAAATATGTCAAATCCACAAAGAATTCTTCGATGGACAACCGTTTGCGTATTTTTCGCAAATTCTACATTTCCGTTCGTATTCCATTTTATGTATATTTATGTATTGATAAAAAAACACAGAGCTATTAAATGAGAACTTGTATTACTAAAACGTAGCATCTAAGTAAACACCTTCGATAATGTATCACCTTCCCACCATTTAAAACCAATTCCATAACCCCAAGGGTCATTTGTATATCTAGTTGGTTTTTCCTCACCAATCTTATATAATTGATCTAATTCATCCTTAGTTAAAGGTGGCAATCTTACATTGACTTTGATCCTTGCTAAATTAGAAGACCTAGGTAAGGTAGACCTACCTTGCAATATATGATACGCATTTGTAATTTCGTTTGGAGAAACGTTATATTTTTCTGCCAATTTATTTACATATGGTAATTTTAAGACTGGAGCGCCAGTTCCTCCCACAGGAGAGTAAGCTTCAACTACTATTCCATGCTCTTTACAAAAATTGACCAAGTCTTGTTGAGGTAACTGTGGATGATATTCAATTTGATTCAAAACAGGGGCATATCTTTTTCTATTTTTTAAAAGTTCTCTTAATTTTGGAATTGAATAATTAGAAACTCCTATTGATTTAACTTTATCAGTGTTGTACTTCAAATCTTCGAGTTTATTGTAAAATCTTATAAATCCAGTACCGTCAACTGGATCATCATCGTAAATCAAATTACCTTTACTATCAAATGGAGTAGCTGGAAGACCATTTGCGTCACCATGAAGACAAATTGGCCAATGTTGTAAAACTAAATCAACATATTCTAGTCCCAAATCTTTCAACGAACGATCTAAAGAAGTTTCAGGATGATGATGAAGGGATGGCCAAACTTTGGTTGTAATGAATAAATCTTCTCTTGTGGCAATCCCTTCATCAAAGATTTGCTTCAAAGCTTCCCCAATATACTTTTCGGTTCCATAATACCAAGCTGTATCAATATGACGATAACCAGCTCTAACAGCAGCAACAACTTGATTTTTAACGTCTGAAGGATCTTCTGATGGCACAGTACCCAATCCTAATGCTGGCAATTTATTTCCATCGCTCAATTTAATATCAACTTCAGTAGCTAAGCTATGTTGAACCATCTTGTCTGTCATTAAAATATTTTATACCACTATTATTTACAAATTATTGTTTTTGGAAGTTTCTATCAAAGACTTCCTTACTCTAATTAGTCTTCATATGTAATACTATGGTTTCGCCTAATTATTTATATAATATTCTATAAGTCATTGTGAAAGCAAAAAGCAAGTATTGTCAGGTTTCATAACGCGCAAAATAGGTTATTTGCAGCAAATAAAATTTAGTTCATTGCTTTTGAGGGTCCTTGGATTTTCAATTATTCTAGTAATAAAGAGACAGAATATTAGAGGAATTGCCTAGATTAAGACTTGATATAAAGTCCTTCTCGGATTCCCATTTACAAGTTAAGTGTGACTCCTTAGTAAATAATAGTTATGCATGCATATTGAAGAAGAATTTAAATGGAGCGTTGTGTGATTATTTCCCTTCTTGCGTAGATTTTTTACTTCACATATGAGTGGGTACACATTTGCTTTTTGTTTGCAATGCTACTTGGATTTTTCTTTCTACTGGTACTGTATGTCGAAGTTATATTCTTACTGTTCAGATAAATATTCTCTCTCCTTGGACCTTTCGTGTATAGCAAGCAAATATTTTTTCAAACCTCTATTGCAATATTCTGACATACTCGATGACGATACTCATATTTTGCAATAGCAATTAATAAAGTTCTTGTTTGCCATAATATTAAGAGGGAAATTTGGACACAGACATCTGAAAAGGATGTTATTCGTCTTGAAAACACTGGAACTGGATATATATTCTTTCACTAGATACCCTAAACAGATTAAGGAAAGTGAGCTTTCAAAAGCTATTAAAATATTTAATTATATCGTGTACATCTTTACTTGGTGAGATGTTTTTTTTTGTTTATTTTGCTGCAAGTCTAGATTGTGGTGGGGCGCCTACATCCAGAAATCATCATTCCAACTGATTATAAAAATTAGACTTTGATTATATTGCAATGTCATCAATTTGGTCATCGTCGTCGTCTTCTTCGTCATCATCTACGAACACTTCTTCATCCATATAATTTTCATCTATCGAAATGTCATCCATGACATCATCGTCATAGTCACCAATCACATCAGCGGTAGTAGGTCTAACTCCGCTTTTAGAAGATGACCTAAAAGAAGACTTCCTGTTACCATTAATCATTGAATAATGAATTTTATTAATGGCAGTCAAATATATGAAAGCTACCTTCTTCTTCTTCTTATTGTAAATAAACCAATAATACGACCACATAGTTTGATAAGGATAATTTAAATCCTCAATTATTGATTGATCAGAAGGACGGAACTCAAAGATTTGACAGCTATTGTTAATATGGGATGAATTTAAATTAGGAGAATCATTTCCTGACGCAACATTATTTGAAAGCTTCCTACTTGTTAATGACTTGAAGTCAGAATTAGAATTGCTAATAATATTCTCACTGCTGTTATTTATTCCATCATTTAAATTGTTTATACTTATATTACCGTTAGGCACCATAGTTGGTGATGCCATAGTCGGAGATACAATAGTTGGAGATACCAAAGTAGGGGAACCTGATCCAACTTTTGGTTTTAAACTCATATGACTATCAATCCTATCCCAAATCCAATTTAACCCTTCTTGATTCTTACCTAGAGATATCATGATATTATTAAATCTATGAATTAAATCTTCATAGTTATTTATTTTGTGGAAATTTTCAGTGGTTGGTTGTAAATCGGAAAAATCATGATCTGGGAATGTAGTATTTAATATAGCAATTAAATTGGTTAAAGTCCATTTGGTTGATGCAGTCTTTAATGAACCAAATGGTGACTCGTCTATCGAATCCATTTCATAAGAAGTATCTGTGGTGACGTTGGAACCTCTACGTTCACTAGCGTTGCCATTCAAACTTCCATTTACACCGCTATTACTATTACTATTGTTATTACTATTATTATTATTATTATTATTATTATTATTATTATTATTATTATTATTATTAGTATTATTGTTAACATTTGAATTTCTCCTTTCCATCGTGGATGAACCATGCCTACTTCTACTAATAACATGAGCTTCAGGAGATATTATAGGACTACTGCCAAACATTGAGTTTATCGAATTTTGCCTTTCACGTTCAATGGTTCTGGTCAATTCATTATCTTGGATCATCTGAGTTAAGTGTTTATCAATAGTTTTATAAAGTTTTCTATCAGTGCCTACTGGTTTAGTAGTAAATAAATCACATCCACCCTTTATCACAAGACTGTTATCATTGGTGTGGAAGTTTAGTTCTTGATTCACCAACTCAATATCAACCTCATCAATATACTATAATACGTTAGTATACACTTTATCATCGAAGAAAAGCTCACACAAGTCTGCCTCAATCTCGTTCATTGAAATCGCTGCTTCACTTCACTCAACTTAAACTCGCGTTTTTAATCATGTTTTATTGTAATAACATACCTTCATATTGTAAATCTGCCTTAAATGCGCCCACTACCTATAGTTTCAAGCTCTTACAAAGTTACAATACAGCCTTTCGCTTCTATTAAAAGGCTATATGTTTATCACGGAAGGAAATTAAAAATCGTGTTGATGATATTATCGCACAATTTACCAACATACACGACCATATTATGCTTCAGTGAATGCTGCAAAATTAAATTAGGCCGGATTTGACAAGATCAAATTTGATCTTTTCGTGATCAATATTATATGGCAGTTTAATCAACTTGATATATCTCTCTACTTTCCAACTGTTAATCAAAGATTCAACACTGACTTCGTTGTTAGAATACCTACGTTTTCTAACGATATCATCCTGAGCAATTTCAGCTTCGTTCTCAACAGGATTTATGACCATAGAGGCAGCTGCAGTTGGTTTATAAGTCTTCATCAATAGGATGCGATTGGATATGAACTTAATCCAGTGATAACCCAAACTAGGAACGTGTTCTTTAGTTTGAATATTGTGTGATTTATGATATTTATTTATTAAGTTACTCAAACCTTTTTCTTGATCTCTATCTTTATCTTTAGGGTTGGCGGCCAAAGGATCATCTTTAACAAGCAAGAACCTTGGGTCTTGGTCGGTCAGATCGATTAATTTATTTTGTTTATCCTGATTTTGTCTTTTATTGGAATATAATAACTTATCAATTTCAGATTGTAAATCATCATTTTCATTAACTGTATTATTATGGAAATTATTTTGGTAGCTCAAAATTGTTTTATTATCCCAACCTACCATTGAACCAATTTGATAGTCTAAATCTAAAGTGTCTTTCGATTCTAGATAAAGGTTAGCATCGAAATTATTTAACTGATCACTTATTTGGTTTGAACAAATGATGGCGATGTTGAATCTTTTGCATAAGTTATCTAAATGTCTATACATTAGCATTAAGTAATGTTTTTTATTGACTCTTAGATCGTAAGTATCATTTGACCTAAAAAATCTATTGTACTGTTGATCATGTTTGGACTTAACCTGGTTATAGAACGAGTTAGAATTCAACTCACTAATGTGTTCTTGTTCTTGTTCTTTTAAGAAACTCTTCAAGAAGCTTGTGTTGGTGATTGATTCTTCTCTTCTTAAATGATGGCCGATTGAATCAATAATCACAGTTTGGATAGACTCATCTTGTTGTAACTTAAGGGGCAATTGCGTGTATAATATATGATGTTGGATTTCTAAGTCCTGGCAATAGATGTAATCAATATTACTTAAATTTATTTTATCACTTTTGTCTTTATCATCAAATTCTTGAATCATTTCGTTCAATCTCTTGGTCTCTAAAAATGATTCGGTATTAATATAAATGACCCTATTTCTTTGATTTAGTTGTGATCTACATGCTACTTGAAACAAAAATTGGGATTTTCCACATCCACTTGATCCAAAAACTTCAGTAATTTCTCTAATTGGTATACCACCAGAGCCACTGTTACCAGCCAATTGTTTATCCAATTTTTGTATTCCTGTAGTTATTATGTTATGATCCATCGAAATACTTTGGACATCTACTAGTTTAATATTCTTGTGAATATTCTCAGATATATTATTAATGAATTCTTCAATCTCTAAGATGGATCGACCTATTCTTTTCAGTAGTTGGTTTAGTCCATTCAACGATTTATGAATCAACAAATCAGCTACGCTGATCCCATTCAACTCCATTGCTCCAGTCAAGGCGTCGAATCGTTTATCTAGGTCCAAATCATGAGGCACCTGTTTATAAAGATCCATTACAAAGATCTTAAGTATGTTACAAGAACGCGGTTATGGGCCAAAAAAAGAGAAGCATCACCTAGACGAGTCTTGTATTAACCAGAGTTGTATAATAGTGAATTGTGTTTGGAACAAACCAATAAGGAGACCCCAAGAGAACGAGAGACCAATAGAATAATTAAGTAAATGGATTAAATAGAACAAATAAGCTACATAACTTAATGGGCACCAGAAATATAAAACCATTTATCAACAGACTTATCAATTGGAGCAGCTGGTAAGACTTTTTCAGCTGGGACTTCAGAAACGACAGATTCAGAATAAGAAGGAGTTGAGGTCAAACTACTGTTAGTTAAATCAATGCCATTTGGATCAACAGAACCTTTAATCAATTTATCCCAAGCTTCAGCACATTCGGTAACAACTTCTTCAGCGTATTTTTTATTTTTACATTCACCGGAGAAAGCAAATTGATTTTCTGGTTTACCATCTGGGATTTTATAGATTCTAAACCATTCATTAGTAGCTCTCAATAATCCTGGTAAATGAGTTTCAACATCTTCAATGTCATTTAATTTTGGAGCTAAAGCATCATTAACATCAATGACAATAACTTTCCAATCAGTTTCACCTTCATCTAATAAAGCCATAACACCCAAAACTTTGACTTGTTTGACTTGACCTACATAAGCGACTTGTTCACCAATTTCACAAACATCTAAAGGATCATCATCACCTTTAGCTTTTGTTTCTGGATGTTGTTGATTTGGATCTTCCCAAGTTTGAGGGAAAGCACCATAATTATGAATATAACCATGATGAGGGAAACAGTTACGAACAAATCTTAACTTACCCTTTTTGGTATCTTGAATAATTGGATTTAATTTTTGTTCCTTTGAAATTTCTAATTTAGCATTGGTCCATCTTGGAACTTCAACAACCATATTTAAAATAGTTTTATCTTCGTTGGCATATAAAGGGATATCATGGAATGGTGAAATTGGCTTACCATCTTGTTCGATGAACACTTTGTAGTCCAAGGTGTTAGCGGCACCAACTTGACGAGTAGTAAATGACATTATAAACAATTAAATATATGTAACAACTGCAATTGAAAATTGAAAATTGAAAAAAACTGGAAAAAGCCAAAGTGGGCTATTAATTTGTCGATTCTTTGCTCAGCATCAAATCAGAAAAGAGCTCAATAGAAGCAAATCACGTGATATTATGTAAACCTAACCATTCCATTTTGTCGTTTCTGTACAAGAAGTCTTCTTGACTGCAAAAACACTTTGAGCTGATAACCTTTGAACAACTTTGTAAACAACTATAATGGTGGTGAACTAGAACAGGCCATTAATCGAAGACCACTGGTCGGCCAAAGACAATTGAGAATCGTTACACTTCGATGCACTGGATAAAGGACTATAAGGCACATGGTTTTCCGATTCAATTTGACGAATGAAAAAGTCCTGAATTTTATGATAAAGGTATTGATTTGGATCTGATGAACTACATTCATCATTTGAGATGACTTCCATTTCAGCTTTTTTGTATAGAAACATGCCCCTTTTAATTTCTCTTTGCCAGCATGTGACCTCCTTAATAATACTTTTACTTTTGCTAGCCTTATTCTCATGGACAATTTTAATTAAGGTGCTTAAGAATGAAATCATTAGTCTCAAATCTCTCATTGATATATTCATTAATCCACGAAGGTAATAATCTAAGAGAGAACAACCTTGTAGATGAAAATCATTTACATCAGTATCCGTTAACTTGAAGTTGACGTATGTTTTAAAGATTTGAAAACCATAAATGTCAGAATCCATAAATCCTAAAATTGGAATTTTGCAAGCATTTGAAATATATTTAACAAATTTTTTAGTTAGAAAATCTGGATATCCTTTCCCTGTAATGAATACTATATCATTGAAAGGATCAACAAAATCCCCGGTATCTATACTAAGCTTTTTAATATAATGACAAAAAGATTTAAAGATAGCATCTTTTTCAATCAACACGATTAGGTTTAAATTTGAAACATCGAATTGATTAATAAAATCAATTGGGATTAAAATTGGTTCAGTCAAATTTAATTTATAAACCAATCCTTTTTGATTAGGATAAATATTCAAATCCATCAAGTCGACTTTCAAAGAAGTACAAATTAAGTCAATTAATTGGTTTGAAAATTGTTGATTCATAAATAACTTAACGTCATTATAGAATAAGTCTCTCTTCGTGGTTATTTTCCCAGATTTTAAATTAAGAGTTACTAATTGAATCAAACTGATTACGGAGGATAGCTTAATTAATTCATAAGCTACACCACTGGTTGAGTTTAAAACCAACAATCTATTTTTTTTAGAATTTGCAGTTTTTAAATGGATTGAATAGCTTTCACACCCTAAGATCGCAGACCTAATCTTGGAACATATCAACAAAAGTGTATCCAAAATAGGTTTACCTTGTTTACTAGTCAAAGGTTAGTACTTCAGAGGATCATATTTCTATATTACTATCCAAACGAGAGAGATGAAACCAATTGAAGCAATAGGTCCAGTAGTAATAGAAGTAACATATGCAGTGGGGGGAAGTCTTACTCTTCAAATATTTCAATAGCCGCTGTCATTAGAACCTTCTCCTTGTAACAACTATCATAAATCAGACAACACAAAACACTAAAACGAACTATGATAAAAACCAACTCAGAAATACAAAATTGTTCCGCTAACGACTTTATGTTCTGCTTGTGTCCAGCCGAAATCCCTATAGTTTCTTTCTTATCACCAGTCGGTTAAAATTTTGAGTGAGGATTTACCAAGCCTTTTTTCAAGAAAAAGAGTGAGACCGAAAGACATAAATGATTCAGACGAAACATTTCCAACGAAATTCGAAAAAATTTAAAAAGTCTAGTTAGAGGTTTAGGTGAAACAAGAAGGCTATAGTTGAAAACAAGTATGCCAGCCATTAGACATATTGGTAATGAAATAGTCAAAGACATAATCAAAAGAGATACATGGGGAACCAATACCAATGGTGCTAGATGGGCATTTTTTGCTATCTTTATAGTAATTATTTTAGTTGTTGTATTAGGGACATTTAGGGTTAATAAAAAAAGAGGTAGAAATGGATTGCAACCGGTATATGGTACAAGATGGATGACACCACCATCCTATATTCAATCTCAAGGTCAATACAATCAACCAGCAAGAAGAGAAGCAGATATGCCCCAAACCTATGTACCTACTTATACCGAAGAAGCTAATGATCAAGATATGGGATATTATGATGCTAATGGTCAATTCCATGCGAATCCAAATGCTAAGAGCTCGGCTCCATTTCAATATAATCATGACAGTGAACATGTTGATCACCCCGATCAAGCTCATACTAGAACCACTTCAAATGCTGATGGAGTACCGATTACTGAAATGAGTGATGATGATTTAGATAATGTTGCAAGACCATCTGGTCCACCTCCAAGAAGTAATACCACAGGTAACTTCGAAGCTCCTCCAGGGCCACCTCCTGGTAACAACACCGGGTCTTCTAATAGTGATGATGGTCATGCGCCACCACCAGGACCTCCACCAGGACATAAAGTAAGTTCAATGTTGTAGAATATTTCGCCAATCAATTAATAATATCAGTGAGTCATTAATAATAATCAATTTATGATAATTCGATTAAAAAAGGAGAGAAAATAGTTAAAAAAAGGAAAGCATTGTAAAATAAGGATCCATCTGGTAATGGTTTAAAAATAGTAAGAAAGAAGCATTTAAATTTTCTATTTCAATTCTTTATCTTGATTCAAGTCATGAAAGAAGTAGATGGATTTTTTTTAATGAATTGATGCTCTTGAGATCCTGAACTATTTAGTTCTGAATAGTCAATCTTAAAAGGGTCATTTCAAAATTTCAATAGATAAATAATATGACATTATATGAACATCCCCTTTACAAAATTAGTAATACTAGTAGTAAGAATATATGATTAATTTATGAGTTAAATATCTGTTATGTTCGTTTTAAGCTACGTCCTATATCTCGTAGACGTATTGAGTAAAGAACACCTAACTTGAAGAAAGGGGACAACATATGTACAGATGTACCCAGATACACCCAAGATTAGGAACATGAGCGCATGATTTAAGAACAGTGTCAGTTTCTTACCAAATCATTATCTACATTTGTGTGCGTAGGAGAAGGACACTTGTGGGTCAATTAAACTGGTTTAAAGAATAAATATTAATAGTAGCTCTGAATTCTATTAGAACAGGTCCTACAGTAAACTTTAAGTTTATTAGTAGTTTTAATAGTTAGGATTTCATATATACTGTATGGATCACGTACGCAACTCTTCGTATACACAGCGATAAGAAAGGAATGAAAAAGCAATGGAATGATCTACAAGGAAAGGAATGATCGTTTCCAGAAATGTATAGAGAGCCAAGTATTCTGAGATCCAAAGCTGTTTGGTATTTGGCTAAGTATACAATATATGACAACTCTAAGGACGTGTATAAATATAAAGTAAATGTTTGATTTTCAGGTTAGCGGCACCGATAAAAACCATACAGCTAAGAAAGGTGTAGGGCAGGAGGCTACAACAGAGGTTTTCTTGTGAAGTACAGTATCACGAGCCATCGCAACTCTTAAAGTTATTGTAACTGAATTATCATTAGATCATTGCTTTGAAATTAACCATCATGATTGTCATTACAAAAATTTTCTCTAGTATAGCCTAGAGATATTACAGACTGGATACATAGATATAATATTTGGAAAAGAAGAGGCAAAAACACTTGGGAGGGTAAAGATGTGGGATAGTCCATTGGTAGCGCAGTAAATACTCGGGATTATCACGAAACCACCATCGAAAAGCGCAACTGCTTGCATTTCACATAAAGCTACATGATTGAAATGCACAATAAGGTAGGTGATGAAAGATATTAATGGTGTAAACCTGCCTAATATCACTCAAAACAATGTAAGAAAAAATCCAAAAGACAAAATCAAAACAAACAAAAACAACCACAAGACGACAAGTAGTAGCGTGTAAGAACATTGATTCGTGTAGCTACAGTAGTATCTGATTTCTATACCTGCCCTAGCTAACATCTCTTCATATAACATTTGTTTGGCACGGTATTTGTTGAAGTCTTTAATGTCTTTGATAATAAATCTTTGCGTTCAAGCCAAATAATATTTCAAACATATAGTCACTGTGGAGCTTTAGTGGTTAGACAGTATTGCAGTTGCTGCCAATTTCATGGTAGCACCCGTGGTTAAAGTTTTTTTATTGTTAACTAGCGGTGCTGTCAGGCACCTACCAATACACTACTATTGTGGAACGTTGGTACCAGCTCAATGGTACCACCTCTAGCACCATGACGGTGGTAAAATGGTACTAATTTGGTGGTACCATTGCGGTGCTCCTTGGCTCAAGATAGAACGGGGCTGGCTAGAAACAGCTTTTGATACAGGACAAAGGGAGCAAACACACAAAGCAAGCCTTGTCACTTGCAAAAGGTACAGACATTAGACACCCGCGGACATGTGATAACTTTAATTCGATATTTTTTTGTAACTAAGTCATTTAGGCTGTTCCTTAGCTTAAAGTGATGACTTATGAACCCTTAGAATTTAGTATTTTCAATAAGTTTAAAAGAGGTTTTATACCAATTTGCTATTATTTTAAACTTGAACAACAGCCGTCTATCTCTATCACAATAGGCTTAACCTAATTCATTCTATACATATTCTATACAGTTTTAAAAGTTATTTTTGTTTTTAGCAATTTTAGAACTGAAACTCAATTTCAAAACACTTTAAATACAAAATGAGTTCCTGAAATTTTTAAAGAAAAATTGTTTTGATTTCTACAGATTGTTTGAAGGATTCTTACATTTATTTTACTTGAATACATATATATACATCCACATATATATATATATAGCTCATATTCTTATAATTGTGCAAGTATAGAAAGAGCAAGTAATTTTGAACTGAATTGAATTCTTTTTTAAAAGAAACAAAGTAAGTAGAAACTACACGATGGCATCCAAGAGCACGCAACAGGGATCTTCCCTTTCTGCTTTGGTTTCAACGTTGATTCCAACTTTTATCATTTTTGTTGTATTTTTCTTGATCTTTACAGTGTTAAGAAAGAAGCAAAAGAGGGTTTATGAACCAAGATCAAATGTTCAAACTTTACCGAAAGATTTGCAAGCAGATGAGACTCCTAGTGGTTTATTTAGTTGGATTGGTCATATTATGAAGAAACCTGAATCTTATATAATTCAACAAACTGGTGCAGATGGTTATTTTTTCCTTAGATTCTTATTTGGATTTGCTTCCATTTGTTTTTTGGGCTGTTTGATTACCTGGCCAATTTTGTTTCCTGTTAATGCTACTCATGGTAATGGTAAAGAAGGCTTTGACATTTTATCTTATGCTAATGTTGGTAATAAATGGAAAACTTTTGCTCATGTGTTTTTGAGTTGGGTGTTTTTCGGTTCTGTTATCTTTATGATGTATCGTGAAATTGTTTACTATACCACTTTTAGACATGTTTTACAAACCACTCCATTTTATGATTCTTTATTATCATCAAGGACTTTATTGTTAACTGAAATTCCAAAATCTTTATTTAACGAAGCTGAATTAAGAAACTACTTTCCAACTGCCACTAACGTTTGGTATGGTCGTGAATTAAAAGAATTACAAGATAAAGTTAAACAAAGAACCAAATTGACTGGTAAGTATGAAGGCGCTTTAAATAAGGTTATTAATAAAGCAGTCAAATTAAGATTAAAATTGATCAAGAAGAACAAACCTGCAATTGAACCTGCTGATGACTTGAATAAATACTTGAAAGATGGTAAAAAGAGACCAACTCATAAATTGAAATTTTTAATTGGTGAAAAAGTTGATACCTTAAACTATGGTGTTGAAAAGTTAGGTGAATTGAACAAAGAGATCAAAAAGGATCAATTACAATATCAATCATATACTCAATTACCTGCTGTCTTCATTGAATTTCCAACTCAATTGGAATTACAAAAGGCTTACCAAGCCATTCCTTACAATCCTGACTTGAAGGCTTCTAAAAGATATAACAATTTAGCTCCAAATGATATTATCTGGGAAAACTTGAGTTTGACTCCTTGGAAAAGAAGAATTAAGAAGATTATCGCTTCCACTGTTTTGACTTTAATGATTATATTTTGGGCTATTCCAGTCGCTGTTGTGGGTGCTATTTCAAACATTAATCTTTTAATTGATAAAGTTCCATTTTTAGCATTTATCAATAAAATGCCAGATGTCTTATTGGGTGTAATTACTGGTTTGTTACCAGTTGTTGCTTTGGCTATCTTGATGTCTTTGGTTCCTCCATTTATTAAAAAGATGGGTAAAATATCTGGTTGTCTTACCGTTCAACAAGTTGAAGGATATTGTCAATCATGGTTTTATGCTTTCCAAGTTGTTCATGTCTTCTTAGTTGTTACTGTTGCTTCAGCTGCTGCTTCTTCGGTTACTTCCATCATTTCTGATCCTGGTAATGCCTTAAACTTGTTGGGTAAAAATATACCACCAGCTTCTAATTTCTATTTAGCTTATTTCTGTTTACAAGGTTTAGCTTTATCAGCAGGTTTATTGGTCCAAATTGTTGCTTTGATTTTGGCTCAATTCTTGGGTAAATTATTAGATGGAACTCCAAGAGCTAAATGGAAGAGATTTACTACTTTAGGTCAACCAGGTTGGGCAGTTATTTATCCTTTATATCAATTATTGGGGTCAATTGCACTTATATATGCCATTATTTCTCCATTATTATTGGGATTTGCTTGTATTGCTTTCATTCTTATTTATTTTGCTTATAATTATACCTTAATTTACGTCATGAGACCAAACGAAAATGACGCTAGAGGTAGAAATTATCCAAGAGGTTTATTACAACTATTTGTTGGTGTTTATTTGGGTGAAATTTGTCTTATTGCCTTATTTGTTTTCCAAAAGAATTGGGCTTGTGTTGCCTTGGAAGCTGTCTGTATCGCTGGTTCCGCCGCTGCTCATATTTGGATTAAATGGAAATTCTTACCATTATTTGACATTGTTCCAATTTCAGCTATTAAATACGCTGCAGGTGATTCAACTTTCCAATATCCAATGCATGATCAAGGTTTGAAGGAAATTAAGATTGAAGGTGAAAATTATTGGCAAGGTGGTAACCAATTAGGTTTGGCTAGCTCACCAAAAGATCAAGTTTTGGCAAACTTGCATGGTGATACTAATAACGAAAAACAACTTTTAGGAGGTACTGCTGGTGTTGGTGCCAATGGCTCATCATCCGATGATGTTCATACCGGCCATAATGCTCCAACTGTTGTCGAATCTGACGAATCTGTTAAATACAATGAACAACAATCCAGATTTACTCATGATTCTAAAGCTCCAATTAATACTAAAGGTGATCTTGAAAAAGATGCTGGTGAAGAAGTTGTAGCTAACAATTCCAATTTGAAAGTAACTCCAAAGACGGGTGCTTCATGGTTAAAGAGATTTTTTATGCCAAAATCAGAATCTTTTGATATGATAAGAAAAATTATGCCAGCTTCTTATTTCAACTATGTTGAATATAATCCAGAATTTGTTAAAACTGCTTACAATGATCCATGTATTAATGATGAAGAACCACACATTTGGGTTGGTAGAGATCAAATGGGATTATCTGAGATTGAAAAGAATAAAGCTTTAGAAAATGGAGTTGATGTATCAGATGAGAATACTGCTTTTGATGACAAAGGTAATCTTGCTTATACTGGTCCTCCACCTTCTTATGAAGAAGCATTGAAAATTTAATTTCATAATCCTTCTTAAATATTTGATATGATGATCGCTTTAATATGTTGTTTTTAAACACATTTTGTATTTTAGATAGTTTGTATATGTTTTTTAATGTGATTTTTCTTAGTTGATTATTGCTCAGTATAAAAATTTATCCGTGTCTATAGTACCTATCTATCCAAGGCAATATCCCTATAATTGTCGTATCTAATCTCATATTATTTTGGTTGCCAAACTTTGATTGCGAAATTTTTTGATGATACACTGCCAAAGGACAACCCCTCCATTATGTAATATAATTAATTTTGCTGTTCGTGGGGATTAAGGTGGCCCAATAAGGATTTAAGTTAACAAATGATCAATCCAATAGAGGAGAAGACTATAAATACTTAGCTATGGCCTCAGTGATTGGATATTTTTAAATTAATTATTGTTGTAGTTGTTTGTTGTCTTTGTGCCATACAATTATAGTATTATTATAGGTTAATTATTATTAGATAGATTCAAAATGATGTCAAGAATATTTAAAAGAAATTTAACTGGTTTAAAACCACGTCCTGTGGGAATGGTTGTTCCAAAAACTTCGTTGAATCAACCAGCAGGTTATACCTCCGCTAGTGTAGGTAACGGGATTAAAGGTCAAGCTCTATTCCCCAAAGGTACTTTATTGTCAACATATAGAAAAGAATTACCAAAAATTGGCGGTTGGCTAGTCTCTTTTGGTTCATTAATGCTTATTTGGCCTTATGTTGTTGTTAAAGGCAGTAACATAGTTCATTCAGTTCCGAGTCAAGTTCCTCAAGTTGTATTAGAAGGTAATAAAGCTGTTGTTACTATTCCATCTGAAGTTCATTTAGATAAACCAAGTGAGGATTTGGAGTAAGGTTAAACTGGCAATGGGTTGTTTTAAGGTAGAGACCTTATTTATTGTGATGATTTTATAATAATAAATATAAATGTTATAAGAGACTATAAAACAAGCAACTATTTTTTTTTTCATTTGTAGATATCTAACGACTCTCAAGAATTATGCAAACCGTTTAAAATTGAAATTAATGATAAGAAAGAAGCAAACGAAACATCTTCATTAATACCAATTCCCCATTTAGTTGATTTTCCTTTAACTGAAACTTCAATATAAGTGGCAGCTTTAGAATTTGAAGAATTACCTAAAGAATGTTCGTGATAATGTTTAACATCTAAATCAATATTTAAATCATTTTTAATGGCATTAATAAAAGCTGAAATTGGACCATTACCTTCACCTTTAATAGTTTTAGTTTGTCCATCAATACTTAAATCAACTTCAATTGATCTTTGTTTCTGGTTAGATTGATTTGATGAAGATAATGAATAATCAACCAATTTGTAAAAATAATCAGATTGCTTTTCATTTTCCTTTTCATTTTCAATCTCATACAAGATGTAATAATTATTCTTAAATAATTCACAAAGTTCTAAATTAGTTAATTCTCTACCTTTAGAATCAGCAACTTCTTGAACAACTTTAGAAAAGTCAACTTGTAGACCTCTTGGTAAATCTAATTCTAAATTTCTTAAAATCACCCAAGCTGATCCTCCTTTACCACTTTGAGAATTAACTCTAATTATAGCTTCATAGGTTCTTCCAATATCTTGAGGATCTAATGGTAAATATGGTACCTGCCATCTTAAGTCTTTATTAGCTGTAGTCTTTAATTGGTTTTCATGCGATACAAAACCTTTCTTAATTGCATCTTGATGGGAGCCTGAGAATGCACAAACAACCAAGGATCCACCATATGGACTTCTTGGATGAACTGGAATTTTATTACATTTTTCAACTATGTCAATTACTGAACTTATATCCGAAAAGTTTAATTTTGGATGATACCCTTGTGTGTACAAATTTAAGGCTAAAGTAACCAAATCAACGTTACCAGTTCTTTCACCATTACCAAAAAGACATCCCTCAACTCTATCAGCTCCAGCTAATTGACCTAATTCTGCCGCAGCAACGGCACAACCTCGATCATTATGAGGATGTAAGGATATACAAATTTGATCACGATCACTAATATTAGTTGAAAAATATTCAATTTGATCAGCATAAACATTTGGAGTTGACATTTCAACAGTGGCAGGTAAATTGAAAATAATTGGTTTATCGATACTGGGATTCCATGCATTTTTAACTGCTTCACAGATTTGAATGGTATAATCTAATCCCGTATCACTAAAAAATTCGGGACTAAATTCAAAATCCCAATCCGTTTCATTATCTGAGTCCTTAGTCAATGATCTAACTAGCTTAGTACATTTTACAGCTAATTCAATACATTGTTCTTTAGTCATGCCATAAACTACATTACGGAAACAGTCTGACGTCGCTAAATATATATGAACCGTTGCCTTTTTAGCACCTTTCAAGCTTTCAACCGTTCTTCTGATTAAATCTTCCCTACATGGACTTAAAACCTGAATGGATACATCTTCTGGAGCGTTTTCAATAGTATATCTGGTAAAATCAAAATCAGTTTGGGAAGCCGATGGGAATGCAACCTCTATTTCTTTGAATCCAATTTCAACCAATTTATTAAAATATGATTTTTTTTCAGCAACCGACATCGGATCTGGTAAAGATTGATTTCCGTCCCTTAAATCAGTAGATAACCATCTTGGTGGTCTATTTAAGACTTTAGATGGCCATTGACGACCTGGTAAATTTATTGGAGGGAAAGCTTTATATTTCACACTTGGATCTTCTAACATACCCATATTTTCTAAGTTGATTTTCCTTCAACTTTTCTACTTTGGAAGCGAGATGTTCAATTAAAATGTACAGAATCCAGTTCGATACCTCTAATATATAATCAGAATAATTCCAATCGTAACGAATTACAAAAAACTGGGGTCTTTAAATAAAAATTTCAATCCAATAAATCGAATGGTTAAAAATATGAGTAATATAATCACGTGAGTCATACAGTGGTCGCTGAACAACTTTACCGATAGCGCTCCGGAGCGGAGCTTTAACCAGTTACCGTGATTTTCCAAGATCATTATCAATAATTTTACCTGGTTGCAAAATATCGGTAATTGGAGGGAGGACGAGCGGGAACCTTAAGTATGTGAATATTGGATTTCACAGATTATGTACACTTATAGATACAAAGTCTAAGAAATTTTCCATGATAGGAACAATCGAGACAAAGGAAATTATATTAAGTTAGAAATATATCAATATTAAAATTAGAAATCATACTAAGGATAAAGAACAAAGGCTTATTTGTTTCCTATCAGTGATCTAAACTCTAGACGTGAATTTTTTCAACACTATCTTCTTCAGATATTAAATCTTGTTCAACTTCTTCACCATTACCAAAGTTACCTTTCCAACCATTATCAAGTAAGTAATTTTTAAATCTAATATCCTCTTCTAATAAGTCTTCATCTTTTAAATGTGGTACAAAAATAAACGTTACAATAACACCAACCAATCCACAAATTGCTGCAATTATAAAAGTCCATTGCTTACCGATGTTCGTTTGAATTGGGGTAAAAGATTTAGTACCTACAACAGCACCTACTTTACCAATTGCAGCACTAAAACCATACATGGTACCTCTAATTGGAGTAGCGTAAGATTCTGAAGAAATTAAACCCAACATATTACCAGGCCCTAAATTACCACTTGATTGCATTAAACCATAAAAGATGATAAATAATGGAACAATCTTTTGCAATTTACTATAAGCACAACCAACTATAAGACCAAAAACAATATAACCAGCAAATCCAATCATTAAAGTATATTTTCTACCAATTCTGTCACATAACCAAGCACCAATAAGACAACCAGGAATAGATAAAATTCCTAATAATAAATTCCACTCAGCAATCTTTTCTAAGTCTTTTTGCTCATCAGGCTTTAAAACACTAGCGATGATACCAGCTGAGAAGATACCATTTGGGAAAGTAACAAAATCATATAAGAACCAGGTAATACAAGTACCAATCATTCTTTTCCAGTAGTATTTAATAGATAACCAGTAAGGAACATTTCTTTTAATAGCCGATTTTTTATATAATTCTGAAGTAGACATTTTCAATCTAAAATAAAACACCGATAAGGGCCAAAAGGCACCAATGGCAAACATTGTTCTCCAAATACCTTGATAATGACTAGTTATTTGAATGACAATTAAAAAAATAATCAAAGCAAATGGACCACCTAAAGAAAGTGGCAAGTTAGTTACTAAAACGAAAGTACCACCCCTTCTTCTGACAGATTCGTTTGCAGCTTCATTTGCACTAACACTACAACTTGGATATTCAGCTCCAATACCAAAACCAGTAACTCCTCTTGAAATAATTAACATCCATAATAATCCATCAACAGTTTTACCATGAGATGCAGCACACATAATGGTTCCAACAATCAAAAAGATGGTTGCAATAATAATACAATTTTTTCTACCAAGGTAATCAGCAAATATTCCAATTATAACTTGACCAAAAATAGTAGTAATTAACCCAGCGTTTGAAACGTTAGTTTTCATGTCAGCTGTATAATTGACAGGAAATTCATAAGTTAAAACTTGATTAACCATTGTCAAGACATTATTTTGATATCCATCAGATATTAAAGCAAACCCGGAACATAATATAATTAAAATATCTTTCCAGCTAGCTCCATTAGCCAATCTTAATCTTCTTTCTTCTCTCTTATAGACATATCTTGGATGTTTAATATTATCTGGATCCGACAAATTATCTGATACATTCTCAACAGTGTCTGATCTTACTACATCAGTAGTTTTCTGAATTTCAGGGTTCTTCAAGTCAGACATTTTATTTTTTTCACTTCAATACTCTTGTGATAACACCGGTTTCACTAACAGATAACTTGGCCACCAATTGTATATTGAAACACTGACAACTCTGATAACAGATTGCTAGAAAAAGACTTAAATTTATAATAAGAGTGAAAAAACACAATGGAATAAGTCTATTTATAAGGGAACAAAAAGAGGAGTATTTATATTATATGGTTCCAAATGGGAAGTAATAGCCTGAAATTTTTTATGGATTGCAACTCTATCAACTTTCACTAATTTACAGTTAGTCTTATTAATTTTGTGCCATGTTAATAAACTATTGTAATATAACTTGCACTTAACTTCTTCCACGTGTAATCCCATATTAAAATTAAAGGCTTCATATAAGTCAAGGGCTTTAAATGATTAACTAATCAAATTGGGAAAAATTAAATATGTCAAATTAAATTTTGACATATTTTTTCTTGGAGCCGTTTGTGTCTATTTCTCTCTCAAAGATTTTCAAGGTACCATTGGCTACAGTCACTAATATGACATACAGAGAGGGATAGCAAGCGTTTACTAACGTATATGGTAGAGGTTGTGTAAAGAAAATAAACATGAACTACATGAAACATGGGGTGAAAGATAACACAAAAATAGCAAACCTCAGGCAATCTCCTCTTAAACCTTAAACACGATTGAAAACGAGAAATAAGTTTGATTGTTGCATACTACTTATTACCAAAGTAATTTATTGCCAAGTTGACGACTCAAAATTTGACATTTGTCTCTTTCTATGTATGATTTGTATTTCTCTCCCTTCTATGTTAGAAACGGAATTATTTACAGTTTTACCCAGATCCACAACCCCCAACATGTGGTATGGCTTAGGTTAATATAACGCTTCAGACAGCGTTATCCTAAGGTCTAGACTACTGAGTATGTAGGGTTAAATGAAGTTACAGCGTGTTCATTCAAAAGCTTGCAATTGTTGAGTCTTTTATTAGTAAAAGCCAGCGGAATTCAGTTGAAAACAGTTGAGAACGGTAGAAATATTCCTGATATTGTCACAATATCTTATTTTACTGTTTGTTTAGAATAACAAAGATAAAATAACGGTGAAAGATTCTACAATACATTAACGATTAAAACAAAGAGTTTAGATTCATTTTTGAAAGCTACTTAACCAGAAATACTTTTCTTTTGAAATACCTTAAAAGATAATGTTGCATTTGAAAGAGACTGCAACACGATGGAATACTACAACAAATTCCGAAAACTTTATATTTTGGTGTGCCTCGAGGTCGGTAAACCATATTTTATAACCAACGTTTTAAGCATGGCTCTTCATCTTTTCAAATGTATCAACGCCAATGTTACAATAGGTCAAGATTGACGTTTATCGTATTAGAAATAACCTGAGAGACGCAAATATTTCGGGTCTGGTAGTTTAAGGATTAAGCGGCTATTGGCCTGGGTAAATAAAAGGACAAATTAGGCTACCGAAGCCCAAGTCAACCCAAGTAGATGACTTTCCGAACACACTTCTAGTTTTAGTATTTATGGTTGTTCAAACCAATCAATATTCTTTAAAGTGGTATCTTCCGTCTAAGGCTATTTTCTTCCTGTGGATCTTTGCTCAATTCCTTGTATCTTGGCAAAACTATCCCAAACTCTGCTACGTCGCAAAACGTCTCATACAAAAGCTAACCAAAATTTGCAAATGAACACAGCTTTCTCATTTACCTAGGTAGATTTGCTAGTTCATAAATTTGTATGTATAAGGGATAGTCAGTCTCTTTTACAGCCGCTAGTTTGGCTGCAGAATTCGATCAGCGTATTTTTTGACAGCCTGACGCATATGCCCTCGGAAATGATACATTCATTTCAATCACGTGTCATTTTCATAATCGAGCGGATCAAATACGACTGTGGCGCACATACATTTAACGTGATATTTGATAAAAGCTAGAGCCATCGATGATTGCAAAAGTTTTAAAAACATATAAGGAATCAGAAATTTTCCTCCAGCAATTTTCTTCTAGTCTTATTTCAGTTTTCTTTTAAGAACTTTATGCCCAGAACTTGAAGCATTTCATTTATACAACAAATATAGAGCTAAAGCTAAAGTTTACACGGATAAAGATGGATATTAGCAAATCCCAGTCTAATAAATCTTTAACGGTTGATTCTGATAATTCTATTAGTCATGACAGTCAAGATGTTTCAAGTATTCTTAATAATGATGTTGAACAACAAAGAAAAGTAACGGAGAATTTGAATAGAAGTTTATCATCAAGGATTGTTAATATGAATGCCCTTGCTGGTGTTTTTGGCCAAGGTATTTTTTTGGGGACTTCCAAAGCTTTGAGTAGTGGTGGTCCGCTTTCAATGTTGTTGACTTATTCTATAATTGGGGGAATAGTTTATTTGACAATGTTAAGTTTAGGAGAAATGTCAACCTTAATACCAGTTTCAGGTAGTTTTACTACTTTTTCAAAAAGATTTGGGAGTGATTCATTTGGATTTGCCATCTTAAGTAATTATTGGTTTAATGATGCTATATCAGTTGCCAACGATTTAGTTGCAGTTCAAATTCTTTTACAATATTGGACTGATTTCCATGGTTGGATAGTTTCATTAATTTTTTGGATATTTTTGTTATCTTTAAACGCCCTTCATGTTAGAGTTTACGGTGAAGCAGAATATTGGATGTCTTTATTGAAAATCGTTACTATTCTAATGTTTTTCATTATTAGTATTATTGTGAATGTAGGTAAAAATCCTGAACATGAATATATTGGTTTCAAATGGTGGTCTTATGGCGATGCTCCGTTTGTTGATGGATTTGCTGGGTTCGCCAAATTATTTGTAACAGCATCATTTGCTTATGGTGGGACAGAATCGATTACTTTAACCTCAGGTGAAATGAAAAATCCAGTCAAAAATACTCCAAGAGTTATCAAGGTTATGTGGATTAGAGTTTTTGTATTTTATATCATGACCGTTTTCTTCATTGGTATGAATGTTCCATATGATTATCCAAATTTATCAAATGGTGATGTTATAACATCTCCGTTTACAATTGTATTCCAAATGGTTGGTGCCAAAGGTGCTGCATCGTTCATGAATGCAGTTATTATGACGTCTGTTGTTTCAGCTGGTAATCATGCGTTATTCGCTGGTTCAAGGTTAGCATTTTCTTTGGGCTCTCAAGGTTATTTTCCTAAATTTTTTACTCTTTTGAATCGTTGGAAGATCCCATATGTTGCTGTGATTATAACTTGGTTAGCTGGTGGATTAGCATTTGGTGCATCATTTATTGGAACCGGAACTTTATGGAGTTGGTTACAATCCATAGTTGGGGTTTCTAATCAAATAGCTTGGTTATGTATTGGTATTACAAGCATTAGATTCAGAAAAGGACTTAAGGCTCAAGGCAAAGAACATTATTTGAAATTTAAAAATTGGACTTATCCATATGGTCCTTGGATCGTTGTGATATGTGTCATTGTTATTATTTTGGTTCAAGGATGGCAAGTATTTGCACCTTGGTCTACGAATGATTTTTTCCAAACTTACTTGGAATTAGGTGTCTTCCCACTAACATTTTTAATATGGTGGGTTTATAAGCGTGATAAATTCGTTAAGCCTGAAGAAATGGATTTCGAAACTGACAGATACATAGAGAATGAAGAAGAATTAAATGAAGCTGCTTACGCTCAAAGCTTGAAAGGCTGGGAAAAATTCAGATACAACTTTGTTGACTATTTCTTGTAAATAATACTTTTTAATGCATAATGTTTAATTGAGTCAAGCTGACCTCCACTGTAACCTCTTCCATACTTTAAATCTGGCGGTGATGTGATTCCATGACGATCAGTTTTGTCCCACTCGTTTGTATAGGTGAGAAAATCGAGGAAAAAAGATGGGGGATTGAACCATTCAAATAGTTGGTAATGACTCAAGACGATCACGATTTTGCCAATACATACAAGCAACTCAATGAAGCTGAGCAGCAGGCTACTAAGTTGGAGAAAATGTTGGATAGTTTAGAATCAAAGATGGATTCCATATTGCAAGATGCTGAAAATATGAAAGATGTAGATAGAGAGACCGAGTCTAAAGAACAAGAACAAGACTTGAAGGAAAAGAAAAAATAGATTCATACTATATGTTCGAGCCATGAAGCTGGGTTAAAAGCTTTCTTTGCTAATATATTCCGGCTCCGTTGTGACCCTGAATGGATTACTAGGATACCTTGGATTAATTACCATATCATCTTTATTTAACTCGTTGATACTAATTTTGGCAGGTAACCCTCCATCCAACCACCATTTTTTTAAATCTGAGGAAGGAGGAGGTAAAATCTTATTGTCTAGATCATTAATTAAATAAGACAAGTTATTAGTGTTAATAAACAAATCATTAATTTCACCAAACTTCTGTCTATAAGTTTCATAAATTTCATTTGATATATTCTTCTTAATAGTTTCATTTTCAATATTAATCTTAATTTTAAACAAAGAAAAAACTGGTCTATGATCTGAAAAAACTAAGTCTTGACAACTATTATACATTATTTGTTTAATGATTTTATTTCTTGACAAATTTAATATTCGATCAGTCCAAGCTGGAATTCTTTGCTTCTCTGAAGTATCATAATTTTTTGTACCGTTATCAAATTTATAGGTCGGAGGAAATTTAATTTCCATTTCATCAAAAAATGGGAAACTTTCACCACTCGTCATTTGTAGATTCAATTGGTCAAATTCAAACAATTTCCCAAAGTTTTCTTGTTCAATTAATAATTTCGTTTGTTCATTATTTAAATTGATTCTAAAATTTAAATCACCTAACCAAATCACAGCATCGTGATCTTTAATTCTTCTATTTTTACTAAATTTGATTCCTCTAGCTATGACTTTGTAATCGTTATGTCTTTCATCTACATTTGTCAAACCAGCTGCCAAATGTGAAGTAACAAAACATAGCTCAGTGTTTTCATAATTAAATCGAACTGCTATTCCTCCTTTATTAGATGTTACACCACCAAATCCAGTTTTTTTAAATGCACTTTCAACACTTGATATTTTATTGATTTCGGATTTTTTAACAAATACAAATAAACCTGATCCTCCCAACTGTCCACTCCATAAAGATAAATAATTATTAACACTATATTTATTTAAAGTATGCTTAATTTTATTTTCCCAAAATAATTTGTTAACTGAATCAATATTTACCATTTTACTTGCACTCAATTCAATAATCTCTTGAATTCCAATCAACACTAAATCATAATTCATTTCTTTGTTATCTGGGAATAACCAATCTTTAATATTACCTTCATAAGATTGTCCATTTATATTGAAAGTGGTTGCAAATAATTTAACTTCTTTGGATGATACATACAATTTAGATTTTTTCTTTAATTCTTTTATGATATAATTATGAATTGGATTATGTAAAGTAACACTAACTTGATCATGTAATCGCCCTAATAATTTTAATAAAGCAGTTTCATTTACTTTTGGATCAACCACACTACTTAAATATTTCTTACTAACTTTTGATTTAAAAGTTTTCTTGGTCGATGTAGCACTTGAACCTTGTAATTTATTGGAATAGGATACGAAATTCATTATACTTTTATTATTAGATTCATCACATTCTCCCCATAATCTTGCATGTTTGATAAATAAATCACTATTAACAGGTATACCCATATCTCTAAATGCCAATTCAATAACTTCTTGACTGATAATTTTCAGTATAAAATTAGCTTTGGATAAGCTATTGAAAGTAGTAACTCTAAACACACCTAATTGTTTACCTACAAAATTTTGATTTTTAATATCATAAAATAATGCACCAAATTCAATTAATTGATTAACTATTAATTGAATTAAATTATAAGGATTAGCACTTGAATAACCAAATTTTTTAATAGTCGATGATTTTAAAGGTAATTCAGTAAAATTTAATCGATAGTTTTCTTCATGATTATTGAAATATTTGACATGTTTTATTAAGTTATCACCTAAAACAGATTTAAAATGATTCTCATCAGTCGGTATAGATTTAATAATATGAATATCACCAAATTGGCCAAATAGTCTATCAAAATGTCTTTTAAATGCATGATGACTAGTGTCAAAAGATCTTGGGAATATGATTTTCTTACCACTATTTTGACTTAAAATTTTCTTCTTGGAGAAATGGTTTTCAAGTTCCCAAAAAATTGGAACATTTCCTTTAATAATAATATAGCTGAAGCAAAAACTTTCAGTATAAATAATAACTTCAGATTCTTGAAAGTTGGAGACTGCCCCCTTGTCATCACAACCCCAATCACCAAACAAAGGTCCATCTTTGATACAAGACTGTTTATTAATAATCGTTAAAAGACAATCATTTTCAGTTTGGATAGAAGCATTGACTGTTTTAGCATAACCTCTAGTTATGGTTATCAAGAATCCAGTTTTATCGAATAAAGATATTTCAAAAGGAGATAATCTATTTCTAAATTCAATTAATTCCGAATTCAAAAAGTTATTCCATAAAAACCTTTGGAAATAAGGAGAATCTGCAAATAATTTAAACTGGGTATTTGAATTAGAATTTGAGCTTGAACCTAAATTTGAATCTGGGTTTGTATTCAAGTCTGTCATAAACCCTCTTTCTTGCAAATTTGAAGTAATATCAAATTCTGTTGAATAGAAAAAGTCACCACCAGCCAAAAACCGCCTAACAGAAGTAGCAGGGTATTCAGATCTAACTGATTCATCATGTAATTTGTCAAATTCATCAGTATTCAAACAAAAGAACTCAACATTTTCAATTATGTTAATATTTTCACCGATTTTAGGAGTTGCAACTTTTCTTGATTTCGATATAAACCCCAAAAAGATATTCCCCTTTATATTCAACAATCCTAAGAACCCCAAGAACTCTTTGCTGGTAGTCAAATGTTTAAAATTGTTTAAATCAATTATATCAGTACCAACAAATTCGACTATGGCTTTGTTATCCGAAGCAACAGATTGGTCATAATGGATATGAGGTAAATGATGATGATGCAGTAAGTCTCTTTTATATGTCGGGGTGGGATGTCTTATGATCAATGCACAATTGTTACTAGTTAATATGAATGTCCTAGGCTTTTCATTAAGATAAACCTTCATGGGCGCTTACTTGTTAAATGGTGATTGAAATTATGCGCATTTGGTATCCACAAAGCTGAATCATCACCAAGAAGACGACGATAAATGAGAGAGAAGGCACGGATTCATAGATAGAGAGGATGTAAGCAGCAGACAGAAAACAGGGCAAGAAGGAGAAATATATTAATTAGTCTTTTTAGATTTTTTCTTAATATGGCCTTCAGGAATCCAGGAAGAATCAAAAGATTTAGCTTCGACAGGTGAAGTTGGTCTACCAACTTTTGTTGAAGATTTCTTGGAAGGAGCAGCAGTAGTACCTTTAATATACTTTTTGCCAAACATGTCGTACAAAATGTAAGAAACAACCCCCAAAGTACCTAATAAAATCACTTCCAATAATAACAATTGAGGATTAAAGAATGAAATTGGTTGATCAGATACACTAGCCAATTGAGGTCTAGTTTCAATAGTCAAGATTTCTTCATCAATGGCAATGTATAACACAGGGACCAAAATATAATTGTCTGGAATTAAATTTAAACTAATAGCTTGACTAAATCTATTACTTTGACCTTCTTCTAATATAATTGGACCAATTGAGCCGGCAGTAATATTGGTGGTGATTTCATTGGTCTTTGGGTCACGGAAACTTCCCCCAACTCCAAGAATACTGATTTGCTTATCGTCATTGTTGTTTACTTCGTAATCCAATGTAAGCGATTCCCCATTATATAAATCAAGAACATCAGTTGGTGCAGCTTCTGGATGCTCTCTGATCTTATATTCGGCTTCTAATTTGAAAACAACATTTTTGACTCCTTCATTAACAATTGGGGCGGCAGCACAAACAGCTACACTGGCTAACCCAAGAATACCACTAAACAAGCTGGCAAATTTCATGATTACTTGTTCAGTTTCGTTGAAAATTTTTTGGTTTTCTAGCTCGACAACCTCCGCGTAACTTTTCAGTTTGGGAAGAAAGTGAGGCAAGTGAGGCAAGCGACGCAAGTGAGGTAGGCGGCCGCTATGAAGAGGCTAGTTAGCAGAAGTATACGACGATTTAAAAGTTCTTCGGTGAACAATCCCAGTCTAAGTCAAGATGAACGAATTAAGTTGAAATATGAAAATAGAATTGACATTGATATTGGCAAATTTAACATGAGACAAAAGTTAGCTAATGATTATAAGGCTAGAGTCGTAGGCAAGCAAGATATCTTAGACCACTTTGAAATATCACACAATGAACCCAAAAACATGGTAACATTGCAAGAATTTAGAGAGCTTGACTTGACTTATTATAACCCCGTTGAAAACACGGTGAATGGAATAATTGACGAGTTTATCAATACCTTTTTGATTGAATTAAATCTTCGCAAGCTACTTGTCAATGATATAAAGGACAATATGATTCTAATCAAAGATTTAAGTTCCACCATTATGAATAATGAAGAAATAATGAAAAACTTAGCTAAATTCTATCATGATAAAGACTTACCTTCTGACCTCGAACAATTTTTTAAGAATTTAGATAAGTTGGAAACTGGGAAATTGGTAGACTCTTTGACTAATGATGTAGGTTTTCAAAGTTTGAAAAGTTTTAGAAAACTATTCATGTACAACAAATCAGGAAATTATGTCAATTATGAAGATTCAGAGACTACTAGATTTACAAAAGGTTATAAATCAAAGTATACATCAAGATATTCCATTGATGTTCCGATTTTGCATGATCTGAATATTGTTCTTAATATTGTCAATGATCTCACAAATGCAAAATCACCTCCAAGTATACGGTACTTCAGATTATTATTGGATCATTTAAATCATCATGATTTGTTGATTTATGAAACTATTATATTAAAGTATTTGATTGAGTACAAATTCAAATCAAGCTTGTTAGCCTCAGAATATCAAGCTAGTATTTCCAATCCCAAGTTGATAGTCCATCAATATAAGCCTATAATAGAAAAAGAACCTGAATTCATTAACACATTGGTCAATTATTATTTAAAGCTTGGAAACCATGAAGTAATTGAAAGAATTCTATCATATTTAAGATTTGACGAAGCAATTCAATTAGAAAATATTTTTAATAAATCCATATATAACCAGTTAATAGCTAAATCCCGGTTCACAAAGTCAAGAAATTTAGACAAATTATCAGTCATAGATTTCAACAATAATGCGTTGATTATATCCAATAGAACAATTTATAAATTAATCGATACATGTATTGAGATAAAAAAGTTCGAATATATTGACTTACTTATCAATAAGTTATTTTTCCACTCAATCAACGATAATCAAGTATTATTATCAATCAATGAAAAGTTGAATTTAAAACAATACAAATTTATAATTGACACCGATAAAATTGAAAACATTTTGTCAAATGTATTTAACAAAGAGTTGATCATATTGTTGATCAAATCGATCAATGCTTCAGATGACTTGGGTAGGTTAATGTGGTTGATCCCCAACTTAGATATATTCTTTAATGTCAATTTGAATGATGAAATTGTAACTAGTATCAAGTCAGTTTATAATAATAATGATATTGACATGGATCAAAATTTGAATGTCAGTTTCAAGTTACTTTTCAATGTTTTTAATTGTCTAAAGAAATTTGGACTTGATGGGAAGTTAGTAACTTATGAAAAGTTGTTTGATATAAAACTCAACAAGTTTTCTGGTTCATTATCTGATGAGATGAGACAGTATGTAAATAGTGTATAATATATGAGCTAATATGCGATTCTTGCTGCTTTTCTCTTTTGCAACCGTTAAAATTTGTGTTTGTATCACCAGCTTTCCCATTTGCCAGTAACAAATTGTGTATTGTAAGGCAAATGAAAGCTACACCAAAAACTACAAATGAATCAAGGAACCCCATAGAACCAAAAGATTCAAGTTTGGAGTACAATTTAGACTTAAATAACTTATCGTTTAAATTAAGCGAACCATCCCCATTTGAAAAGATTCTTAGTGGCTTCAAAGAATTGTTTGTACTAAGATTGGAGATAGGAAAGCCCCGATCCAAAACTAGGAAACATAGGCTAAAAAGGATTGATGAACCCAGAATTACGTTGTCTACACTAGACGGAAGAAAAGCGGTTAGGGGTATGATAAAAAAGGCAATTTCGATTGTGAAGCATCCTCTATTCACATCCTATACGAAACGGGCCGGGCATTCCAAAGAGATCGAATAAAGATAAAAGAAAGACGATTGCATCCAAACCATCTGCTAACAACCAATCCCTATAGCCATGAATATGTGGATCAAAAGTGTACCAAACCAAACGCCAGAATCTTGGTTATGGCAGAGAAGGCAGTTTAGTTCGTACAACGCTATATCATGAAGACTTCCAGAACATTATTTTATAGTAAGCCATATAATATAGAGGCTTTCTTAAGGCAACAGATCTTATCTATTGTTACCCGTAGTGAACCATTGTGTGTTAAGATTAGCTTGACATACGATTACGGAGGCTGTCAAAAAAAAATAGCGTATCGAGCCGTTCGAACGCAGTACTTACGACAAGACTATAAAGAAGATACAAATTCAGAAGATGAAAGAAATAAGAAAAAGGTAACGATAGTTGACACAACGGAGAGTACAAAATGGAGACAGAACCGTTGCTCAAAAACAAAGGAGTTAATATCATTAGTGATGAAATCAGATTGGATGAACTGAGTCAGCCCGAACTGAACCAGCCCGAAGAGCATAACCGTTGGAGAGAACCCAATTTAATTCATCCATGTATTATATTATTTCTATATTCGCTTGTGACCTTAGAAGTATTGGTGCAACCAAAAAGGCTAAATGATAGAGCCTGTGACAGCTTAAAGGTAAATGGGGTTTGTGATCAAAAGGAAGTCCAAATTTTTGTTAGTGATTTCATGCAAGTACAAAATGTTGTAAGTAACATATGTCTGATTGGAGGTATAATGTACATAGGTAAACTAAGTGATTATTATGGCAAAAAACCAATATTTGTTATAATGACATTAGCATTAACTATTGGACAAGTATTATTTGCAATTGCTGCAAGATTGGATTATTTTAACTATCCAATTTATCTTAGTTCATTTATAGTTTCAGGTATAATGGGGGGTGATTTTTCATGGTTATCATTAGCAAGTGCATATATATCTGATTTTGCTAGTCCAAGTAAAAAAATTCAGTATATATCGATCAGCTATGGGTTATTGCAGATCGGACAGTTTATTTCCATTATTGTTGGACAACTTATCTTCATGGTTGGGGGATATTTGGGTTTTGGTATATCTGATTTAGAAATGTTGATTTTATACTTTGGTACCATCATTTCATTAGGTTTCTGTTGTTATTGTACTTTCATATTACCTGAATCTAAAAAGGTTCTTACAACAGGGGTAGAGTTCAGTTGGAATCCAATTAGGATTATCAATTTGAAAAAATGTTTGAATATTCTATCATTACCGTCTGAATATATTAAAAACAAACAGAAAACGACCCAATATAGACTTGAGGTATTATCATTGGTTGTCAGTTATAATTTGATCATGGTCACTTCAAGCGTTTTGCCGATTTTCATCCAATATTCCTTCTACAGATACAGCTGGACATCAGCAGATATTTCCACCATAATGTTTTCTTTCAGTGGATCATCATTAATATTTGCATCACTTTTAATTCCATTAATCAATGAAAAAGTTTTTAGTAGAATATTTAAGACTAGGGCTGAAAAAGTGGACCTTACTGATTTGATAAATTTGAGTTTGGGGTCTTTGTCATATACGCTACTACTAATAGGGATGTCATTGCCTTTTACTTTAAAATCATTATCAATTGTTTTTATGTCTGGAGGTATTCATTGCTTCTTACCTCCCACCATAAATTCCTCCTTACCAAAATATTTCCCACCTGAAATGACAACTGAAGTATTGCTGTCAAATCTTATCTTAGGGGCAATTTTGAATATCATTTGTCCTTATGTTTTCTTACAAATTTATAAGTTTGGTATCTCTACAAACGTCCCATTTTTGCCATTTGCTGTGGTTGCTTGTTTGCATGGCCTAGTGTTCTGTTCGTTTTTGGCCCAATTTTTCAACCAATTAGCCTATAGAAATGAAATAGATATCGATGAAAACGATATTGCCCAAAGCGATGTCGAGTATATAGAGTAGATGAACACACAATAATGTCTTTTAACAATTTAAGGTCAGTAGCTGCAATACAAATTTGCAGTAATTTCTCACCATAATCTCTTCGCATCGGAAGCTTCATTGAAATTTTTTCTTCATATTGTAGAGTAAAGAGGAATGAAGTTCTTGACCACGAACTTTGTTAAGTGTGCCATTAAAGGATGTGCCACAGCAGATAACTCCTTCCCATTGAAGTTCGAAGAATGTGAGCTAGGGTTGGAAGAACAAGAATTCAAGCCTGAATTCATAGCTCATATGTTGGAGAAATTGAACTGGGAAGCGATTTTAAAAGTTGGGAAAGATTTAGGGAACAGTAGTTTACCAACAACCAAGCCGATATTGGATCCTATAATGGAAGAAGACCAAGTGATATTAAAAGACTTACATAACTTGTTGATCGAAACCAATATTTTACAGGGTAAAATGGTGTGTGAACACTGTGGCCATATTTACTATATCAAGAATTCTATTCCCAACTTCTTGTTACCACCTCACTTGTGTTAGATATTGCAATTGCGTACTGTGAGCATAGATATAGGTATCAGGTATCATATAGGTATCCTAGATGTAGGTATTATAGACATAGGCATCATATGGATCATAGAGGTATCATATAGGTATTATATAGCACCTAGGTCTCATACAGGTATCACGTAGGTATCACGTAGGTATCACGTAGGTATCACGTAGGTATCACGTTGGTATCACATGGGTATCATATAGGTATTACAGACATAGGTATTACATATGATCTAGGTATCATATAGGCTAAAGTATAGGAATAGTGTAAATATATGAATTTTAATGAACGTTGTAAATATGAATCTAATGAACTTGCTCTTATGTTACATTTGGGCCGGTAGGCAGCGCCTTGTCAGTCTCTGCGAACCCATTGGCCCAGTATTAGTCCACAGACTCCAGACACAGCCATAGTAACTGAAGGCTGTGAAAGCAAGCTGAACTTACCACGTGACAAAAAGCACATGAATAACTCGTGACAGGCGTCTTTTGCTCTCGCAAAAAGAAATTCTACAGCTCAACATAAGGCACTTTTCATCCATTTATTACGTTTCCAACACATAATAACTTCGTTCTTTTTAGAGTAGTCCGTAGCATAATCAAGTTCATAGGCTAGAGAGATAACTACGATTGTGCAGTAAGCTTAATTCTGGGTTAAGAGTTTTTTTTTGGCGTGAAAAAGACTAAGAAGCGCCTAGAAGCAGCGTTGAAGAAGGTTGCAACAGCGTGAGCGAAGCGAGATCATAGACCCGAGAGACAATGCCAGATCTAGAAACATCGTCAGCTTTGAAACCCCCAGCTGTGATAAAACTGGACACTTCCAATTCAGGTATGGATCAGAAAGAAAGGAGAACCAGATCCATATCGATATCGAGGTTCTTGTCGTTGTCATCTTTTGACAAAGACAATTCTAGTGATGACGATTCAAGAAAGTTGAAAAACATATTCAAGTTGTCCAGCCCATCTGGTCATAACACATCGACTTCCATGTCACCTAAGAACCATAGCTCAATTGAATCAAATAATAAATCCAATAACTCCCAATCACGGTCCAGAACCCCTTCACAGTCTCATTCCATATCTTATTCCCAGTCCCAATCAAGAACTCCTTCACATTCCCAACAAGGCGGCCAGATTCCAATTCAAATAGAACAGTCTCCAGGTGCTGTGCCTTTGAAACAAGATGCCCCTGCAAGTATGATGAAAAGATTCGGCCGCAACAGATCAAAATCAGTTAAATTAACCGATAATTTAATTAAAGAAAACTTGACTGTCAGTTTAAGACACAATGATTCAGTATTGTCAGTCGACGATGATCATCAAATCAAATTACCAAACAAGATATATCAAGCCAATTCCAATGATTCACCTCCAAAATCTTCATTTAAGAGTGACCCATATTCTAATGGGTATACTCATACAAATGACGATGAATCATTTCTAAAACCACCTTCAATTAATCTGCCAGATTCAATTGTTCAACAGGAAGCTCCTGCGGGTTCAGGAAGTCCTTCATTTCAAAAAACTCTAAGAAGAGTAGCATCAGCCCCGTTAGTTAATCGATTATTGAATGAATCAAACCCTAAAGTTACATTGTCCAAAACAAACTCAAAACAGCAAAGGCAACGCAGTGGAAGCACACAAATCAACAATGAAGAAATATTTGATATTAATAAACATATTGGTGAAATTAAGATTAAAAGTAGACCAAGATCTGCAACTCAAGGAAGATCATATTCAAAAGCCTCCACTAAGATAATGGATGTTCAAGTTAACCCTAAATCATTCGAAAAAATCAAATTACTAGGAAAAGGTGATGTAGGTAAGGTCTACTTGGTCAAGGAGAAGTTAACCAACAGGTTGTATGCCATGAAAGTATTAAACAAAAAGGAAATGATTGAAAGAAATAAAATCAAAAGAGTATTGACTGAACAGGAAATCTTATCGACCAGCAACCACCCTTTTATTATTACATTGTATCACTCGTTTCAAAGTGATGATTATCTTTATCTATGCATGGAATATTGTATGGGAGGTGAATTTTTTAGGGCACTACAAACAAGAGAAAATAAATGTATTAATGAAAATGATGCAAGGTTTTATGCATCTGAAGTTACAGCTGCATTGGAGTATTTACATTTAATGGGATTTATCTACAGAGATTTAAAACCCGAAAACATTTTATTACATCAATCAGGTCATATTATGTTGAGTGATTTTGATTTAAGTAAACAAAGTCAATTGAAGCAGAATCCAATGATGAATGATTTGAGAATTGATACTAAAAGCTGTATTGAAGGCTTCAGAACCAACTCTTTTGTTGGAACTGAGGAATACATAGCTCCTGAAGTAATACGAGGTAAAGGTCATACTTCGTTAGTTGACTGGTGGACGCTTGGAATATTTATATATGAAATGTTATACGGTACAACCCCATTTAAGGGAAAAGATCGTAAAAAGACATTCTCCAATATTTTAAAGAAAGATGTCAAGTTTAGCAGTAGTGAACTTAATTTAAACAGTTCAAATAAGAACGTATCAACAAATTGTAAAAATTTAATCAAAAAATTATTAATTAAGGATGAAAATAAAAGATTAGGGAGTAAAAATGGGGCATCAGATATCAAGAACCATAATTTTTTCAAAAATGTTCAATGGGCTCTATTAAGAAACACCAAGCCTCCAATGATTCCAGTTCTCAATAAGACCAACAACAACCCAAAGAAAATTGATGCTGAATTTGAAAATCAATCTAATGGGAATGGCCATTTATCAACCAATGGCCTGAAAAATGGCAATGGTATCGGTACAACGAACAAATCAAACACAACAGACGATGAAGATCCATTCCAAAGCTTCAATTCAATCTCATTATATTATAATGAAAGTTCAAATGATCAATATTTCATTGATAATTCGATATACTCAAGTGTTGCATACACCATGACTGGCACTACTAAAAAAGGAATATTCAAGTAGCAGCAACTCAAAACTGGTTAGAAATAGTCTTTGGGCTTATAGAAGTCAGAATGAGATAGATATTGTACTAACATTATATACATATTTTTACATTACTTTTCTTTGGGCAGCTCTATATAAACTATAAAAAATATAAACCGAAAATAATAATAGCGTAATACTTTTAGAAACCAATCATAAAATCATAAAAAATCGAAATACATGGGGAATGTGTTGGTCAATTAACAGCTAACGAAGTCAACGATGGCTAATTTGACAGCTTCACATTGATCAGCAACATTTTCATCGTATAAATTGTAGAAATCACCGGATTTACATTGATAGAACTCCATTTGATCACCTAATTGCAAGTAACCATCATTAACAGCCCAACCAGCGGCATAAATTGAACCAGCTTGAGGTGGTGGACCATCGAATTGGAATTGTCTGTTAGCTACAATAGCACCGATTCTTCCCTTTGAGTCAGTCAATACTGAAGATTTCAAACTCATTGATAAAGAATTTGAAGTAGAACAGGTTTGCAATTTGGAAGAAGTTGAAGCAGTGGTAGTACCATTTGAAGGATTTTGAATTTGACCATCGTTGATTTGATTAGCAGTATCTTGTTGGTTTTGAATTTGACCATCACCAATTTGATTAATCACTGAGGCAGTTGGTTGATTTTGAATTTGACCATCACCAATTTGGTTGATGACTTTAGTTACTGATTGTTGGTTTTGAATTTGACCATCACCAATTTGGTTGATCACTTTAGTTGGAGTTGGAGCGTCAGTTTGTTGTTGGATTTGACCATCACCAATTTGTTGAACTTCCCTCTTTTTGTTAATGGTTTCGATTTGAATACCGAAATTTGAATCATAATCAGTAGCACCAGTTGGTTTAGCGTCTGGAGTTAAAGTCGAGTAATTATCTGATGGAACATATGCTGATAAAGCGAAAGCAATAAAGTATAATATAGTTAACATTTTTGTAGAATTGGCGATATAGTGGAATCAAAGTGTAGAATACAATTTAATTCGATTGGATTGATTTATGAATGAAAAAAATAAAAATATTCAGGAGAAATCAATGATTTATATAATAAAACCAAACGTAAATAGATGGCTTGGGTATACAAATAGAACTGCCCATGACATTTAGGGATGACACAAACCATTGAATGACATTGGATCAAATGCAAGGGGCAGTAATCAAATGGCTTGCGTTAGGAAAAACATGTAAATAGAGAGAAGGTCTATTATTGGAACACCGTCACTCCCGTCAAACTTGAAACAACACAAGCACCGAACAAAAATACGTCAGCAGTTTAGAGTGACAGGTTAAGAACAAAGACAAGTAAAATTACTTGCATTAATGAAATGCATAAACACACAAGCTTAAAATAGCTTCGGTTCGGCGATTTGTTCATCAGCCAGCATGAAAACAAAACGAAAGACCCTCCAGCAGCATTTGCCAGAACACACATCTTCTTCCTGTTTCTATTTTTGTTTGCAACCTATTGTTTTTAAGAAATGGCTATTAAAAGAAGTGCTGGACAAAAAAAAGGCTGCAATTCTGGGAAACCAAAATAAATAGATGGCTGGCTGCATTCCAAAAAAATTCGCAGCAAGAAAGGTCGAATGCTGACATAAGCAAGGGATTACCTAAGAAAAAGAGACACACTGCTTAAGAGGAGAAAGGGAGGGCCTAGGAATGAAAGAGATAGAGGGAGCAAGAGAAGCAAGCGGAGAAGATCGATGGATTAGGAAAATAAGACAGGCAGGAAGAGAAAGACAAATGACAAGGACTGGAAAAGATAAGGATGAAATAATGTTGGGCAACTGAAATTGACTTGAATAGTAGTAAAAAAAATACGATTCGAATTAATGTCAGATCTATAATAATAATGATAAACAAAAGATTAACAATGTAAGATGCATAAGAAGCCTTCAAACAAAAGACAGAAAAAGGGCTTGGAATAGCTAAAAAAAAGAAAAAAATGGAAGTAGAACATAGGGAAGCCCTTCCAAAGTTAAAATCACCTATAGAACCAACCGTAGAACATTAAAGCCAACAAGATTAAAGCAGAAGAAACCCTTGGTAGAAGAACCTAGGTTCAGGAACTTAAACCCAGGAACCTAGACCCAGGAACTTGGTAAAGCAACACTAAACTCGTCTAAAAGAAGTTCGTTTAAAATATTCGATAACTGAAAAATAATTGAAAAAGAAAAGACAAACAACCGAAACACTTAAGAAATAAATTGATAAACCCAATTTAAAGTTACAGGGACCAATTAAAATAATCAAATCCACTCAAGCTGGTTTAATTTGAAGAGAGGTTTTATGCAATTGCAAAAAGATGGGAACCCAAAATGCAAATATCTAACCTTGTATTATATTTTATTGTCGGCCATTTTCACCTAAGCAAACGATAACGAAGGTGAAATTAAAGGACATGCAAATACCGAGGAAACGAAAAAGGGAACGAAAGCTAAAAGAAACCGTGGACAACCAAGGGAACTAAAGAAATCCGTAAGTCAAAGAAGCAAAGGGATCCGAAAGAAAGCAAAGAAATCCGTAGGAAAGAAAGCAAATGAACCAAAAGGGAACGGGAAAAAATCAACCAAAGCAATATAAGTTGATTGAAAAGATGGAGAAGAGTGAACATAGAATGACTATATTTTTCATTAAAATCTCGTTACAAGCGTTAGCCAACAGGAAGGCCAGAGCACCAGAAGTAAAAGGCAAATCGATTTGAGTTTGGCCCTACTCTTACCTCTTAGTCTATAATTGAACCTAAATCAAGCAGCCTCGGCTGGGAAACAAACCACCAGAAACAAGGGCAAGACGAATTACAAAGTCAAAACACACGTTATAGGCTGACTTCTCAAATGCATGGAGAGAGAATGTTTAGAAGATCTCTCCATGCTGGTCCCAGTTTTGAAACCTAGTATCCATGTTTTCAATCAGGCATACCTGACGGTAGAAAGGAGTAATACATGACAGAAAAGTGGGTGAACAGGTAAAAAATTCTTGAAATAAGAGCAAGAAAATAAAAATATTGGAAACTTTGGCCTAATAGCAGGAGTGTCAAATTCAACCAAGCTAAACAGCAGTCTGCAAGTCAAACAGTACTAAAACAGCCGCCTGCAGGCTAAACAGCAGTTACCAAGCTACACAGTTATAAGCTGAAATAGCTCCAGAGTTTCCTGCAATCCAGACAAACTGTAGATTCAACCAATTTTCAAAGTGTCTTAGAGGCTGTTTCACAATAATGGAAATAGAACAACTAAAAAAATAAGACAATAGCATCGAGGTGACTACAGTTCTTTGTTATCGTGGGATGAAACAGAGTTATGATTAAAGTTAAAACTGATTTAAAATTAACATAAAATTTTAAATTCAAGTTGGAGCTCAAATTGAAGACCAACTTCAAATCCACATAGGAATTAACTACAGATTTGGCTTTGAAATTTTATCGACCAAAAATAATTAGGATTTAATGTAAAGTTTATTATTTGTATTATTGTTTGAAATGTAAAGAAGATAATACGCTGTTTAGCAATTCTTGAGTAGATTCTTTTAGCAAGTTCGTTTTAGCCTATGAAATTATCAAAAGGGAATACGGTCAGAATAGGAATTAAGGTTGAGCATGAGGATGGACATGAAAAGAACATGAAATTAGCAAACTGTGGTTCAGCAAGTTGGCACCAAGCTAGAACTGACCCCAAGCTCGAATCGGCACCGAAGGAACTGGAACTGGAACTGGAAAAAGAAAAGCCCATCAAGCTCAGCGATGGTTGGGAGAGAAGTTGGTGAAAAGTGGATCTGATAACCTTAGAATTAGATCCACTATAGATCCTTATTATTTCTGCAGATCAGATAAAAAGTAGGATGTATAATTGGTACAGTTAATCCCACTTTTAATTCACACCTCTAAAAAATGGATGTCGCATTTAGT